>PYHW01010767.1:6462965-6486904 GCA_013186435.1 Turdus rufiventris
CCTCTGAACATGAGAAAACAGATTTTCATTCTGAGGGTGACCAAGTAGTGGCACAGGTTGTCCAGGGAGGCTGTAGAGTCTCTATCCTTGGATGTATTCAGAGGCTTCCTGGCTAGGGTGCTAGGCAGCTGGCTGGCCTGGGTATTCCTGCTTGAGCAGGGAGTTTGGCCCAGATGACCTCTAGAGGTCCCTTCCAGCCACAACCATTCTGTGATTGCTATCACAGATAGCAAATGGTGGGAAAGAAAAACAATTGAATTTTTGCCTAATTAAAAAATTCCATATTACATCATACAAACATAGATTCGTGGAGCTTTCTTAATTTAACTTACTCTTTCTTTACTCAATTGTTACATTTGATTCTGGCAGAATGAGTTGCTGGACATCTTACTCTGTTCTTCTCGGGTGTATCCAAAAAGTCAGTTTACTTGGTCTCAAAATTTGCTTTCCTCATTTATGATATCACTATTCGTTTTTATTCTGCTGACTTGAACACATTTCTCATTTATTAGGGCTCAAAGTGTCAAATGCAGTAAATGAGTTTTCTTTGTCTGCCCAACCTGACTTCATTGTGCCCCCCGAGAAAACTACCCTGACTTTGTTTTAGCTGAGATGCATTGAAGTGTTCTGTATGTTTCAAGTGCTCTTGGAAATTCAAAGGTGATGTACCAGCTGTGGAAAAACAGCATTCCATTTAAAGTGTATAATCTCCATAGTTTTTGAAGATAATACTGTAGCACATTTTAAGGAATTTGGATCCCTTTTGCCAGTCTGTGTACTTTTAAAATGTGTACTTACATTGGTTTTAGATATGTATGAATGTATCATTTTTTTCTGTGCCAATTTACAGCTTAAATAAACTTTAATTCAATGCATGCACTAGAGTGTTTTCTGGCAGTTGGCTTAGATATTAGCTTTTGCAAGAGCTACAGTTCACTGTCTCAAATTGAAGAGGGCAATATGCTTAATACTTAGGCTGTTTCATAAAATGCTGTTGATTTTGCTTAATAATGCATGCTCATTTTTGTACAACTCTGCAAGGGATCTGCCTTCTAATTATCAAAGATTTTGTGTAATTTAATACAATTATAATTTCTTGTTATCCAATTTTATGTAGAGGTGGTATTTTAAGATGGGCTTTTTGTGTACATAATGACAGCCTTACTAATTTTGAATGGAGCTTCTTGCTGACCAAACCTGCCCCTTCTTGGAAGCTCTTTGTTCCCTATGTGCTGCCAACAGCTAAATACACTGACATGGGTCTCTCACCTTTCCCAGGGGTACCAAGCCTGTGGAGGTTTATCTAAGCTCTTCCTTCCCACACTAGGAAGGAAGGTGTGTTCACATTATCATTTTTTTCCCTGATGTTTGGCCATCTCAGATGGTAGAAAAATGGGTTTTGAAGCTGGTTAGTGAAGGAGAACCGAATCTGAAATGAAAATGACTCCATTGATAAAAAGGATCTTGATGGGTCCTATCTGTCCAGTAATACTTATATTTTGGTTTTACTGCAGCATGATTGGCAAGCTTGTGGCAAGCTTGGAACTTTGGCACTGTTTCAGCAGTAGAAACTAGCTCTGCAGAATCTGTGGCATTTCTTCCTGCCCACTGGTTGCTGTAGTCCAAGCTGTGTAGTTGCCAGAGGCAACCCTGGCGTTAATGTGGTGGTGACTGCACTGCAAGATAGCTGAAATAGATACTCAGCACAAAAAATGTTTGGATATGTCTGGTATTTCTGAGTGTGATTAGGCAGGTGTCCTTCTTTTCTAAGGCCCTTGTAAGTCAGTGACAGGAAAACTTGTGGCATGAATTGTCACCTCTCCATTCAAAACTGGTTGGAACAAATTGGCACTCTCATAACCTTAATTCCAGGAAGATGCTGTAATTGGTGTCTCGAATTTACACTACGAAGAGAGTTGTTGAATTCCCCGTCCCCTCTAAAGTAACTCTTGAATTCCAGAGGTTATTAGATTGAGATTATAGGTTTATAAAGCAGTGGCCGCTTGTCATTAGACATCATGTTACATTGGTATATAGCCTGAAGATTTTATTGGTTGAATTACCACAGCTTCTGTGTGAACAGTTAGATGTAAGCTTGTCTGAGACTTAAGTGCTAAAATAAAAATCTGCTTGGACCTGAGTGTTGTGCAAGCAGCAGGTGGGATGCTACTTTTGGGATTATGATGCTACCCTGGTGTAGTTGAATATTTACTGATATGAACTGGGTATCCATTTTGATGCATGAGCAGAATGTTTGTATCCATCTTTGTCAGTTCTTTTTCTTGTTTACATGCAGTCTGTCTAGTATGATCCAAACATTTCTCCATCCTGGTTCTTCTGCCCCTGCCCCACATTTTTCCTCAAGAACAGTCATAGTTTAGTCTTTTGCACTTAGGCTGCCACTGCCAGCTTGTACTTAATTTCCACACTTGTCCAAAGGTAGTGGTTCTTATGTTTGCGTAATAGCGAACTCTAGAATCTTCAGGTGTTGCATTTTCTTTTTTGAAGGTCATGCTAACTTATATCATTTGGCTCCTCGGAAAAGTACTAGATTTTTTTTTTTCTGATTTACTATCCTTCGGTCTGTTCCTGCCTGTCCCTGCTCAGATCTATGCTGTTGGTTTGCCATTAAGCTACCAAACAGCTGGATTCTGCAGGAGCAGTGAAATTCAGCCATCTTTTCTTTTTGTGCACCAATTTGTTGCCACCTACTTATTAAATCTGATGATTGCAAGTCTTGAGAGGCTCTATACAGCTATTTTCTTTAAAGCTTTTAGAAAGGAGGTGAAAGGTAAAGCTGTTATAAGCATCCTCTAGACCTTGAAAAAGATTTCAGTCACATCTGAAAGAAATGTCTGATTCTAAAAAATATCCCTGAGGTAAAAGCTTTTTTTTGTGAGGTATCCAGGAAATGCAAAGGAGGTCACTACATTCATGTACCTGGGAAAGAAAAGCAGATTTCATTTAATTATCTGAGGTGCTGAAACTGACAGTGAATGTAAGAGTAATTTGAAAAATATTTTGAATCCTATCTCATTATTGCACACTTAAAAAAGGCAGGCATGAGGACACCTTTCATGTCTCAAAAGAAAATCTTTTAGTTTAAGAGCCAGTTTATCAGTTTATAAATTCACTGTTGCTTTGTCTTGAAACAAGCTGGTTTTGAATAGTATAGCTCCTTTTCTTGATGACTGTGCTTCTCAAAATTAGCCTCTGAACTGTGTCTTCTTTTCCTTTGTGCAGAATGTTCTTAGTGAAAGTAGTTGAGAAAATTGAGAAGCAGATCTCCTCAAGTTGCCAAGAGTTGCAATTAAAACAAAAGTAACCCACAAATTTGAAAACCAGATTCAAAGGTGCTGTTTGCCTCTGGGCACTGCAAAAGCAGTGGTTATTAGATGACTAATAGCTTAGGTGCTTGTTAGCAAAACTCCCAGAATAACTTCCTCAAAAATGTGTGTGTAGCTTGAAAAAAAATGCATGTTTGGTGTATTATGAGTGTATCATCAGTCTTAGAGTGACAAGAGTATTTCAGTTTCCTGGTTTTAGTTTGGTTTGTGCTATACCTGATGTGAGTTAGTTTTGGTTCTCCCTCTATAGGTAAAGGCAACTGGATCCTGCAAAAACCATCAAAAGATGAGTGGTAGGAAGCTTTAAAACACTTTTGTAAATCTTGGGGGTGATGTCAAATTTGCCTGGATTGAGAGGATGAGTTATTTCATCCACCATATAAAGTTAGATCAGAAGTGACGTTTCAGACAAGTAATACTAGTTCCTATTTTGTCAAAAGAACCTAGCTCACATGTATCTTAATCTACATCTCAGTATTCTGGTTCTCAGTGATTCTCTTTTTAGTCTTTATGTATTTGTATATTGGTGTTTTGTGTTAGGACGCTTAATGCTCTCTCAAAATCAAGTATTTGGAATGAGCTATAGAAATAAAGAATCAGTCAAATAGCGAGCCCTCTAATGTAGTAACGTGTGATAGTGGGCAGAGCTGTTTCCTTCAGAGAAGTGCAGACACCTCTGTGGAATAAGGTGCTCAGAAAAGACTTGTCTTCTACATCTCATGCACTTAGTGATTTTGTTGTACCTTACCACTTGTTTGTATCACTTACATTTTTCATCCAATTTAATCTCAAGTTTGCTTTCGTTGTAGGTTTTTAATGGAAAAGTTGCTGTGTTTTCAATACTGGTAAAAATTATTTCGTAGTAATTTAACATGTAGTTTTAAGGAACTACAAAGACGGTTGTTAATGTACACATGGAATATTCTTGAATAAATTCTGTGTTCATATGAAATACCATTTTTCTAGAGCCCTTACGGTCTTACTTTCAGATGACACAAACATAAGGGAGGTTATTAAAACTGCTCAGAGTGCTATGAACCTTATTTTTTGTGCTTTTACTGTGTGGCATTGTGAAGTGATCACATGAAGGTGATCTCTGCTGGAAGATGTGCTTTTGCAGCTTGGTATTGAAATTATGCCTCTTGTCCAGACTTGGAAGGAATTCCTATTCTGAAGGTTTAACATAAATACAGTTTGGAGAGTACACTGCATTGAATACATAAATACAGCAACTACAATTACAATAGCAACTGTTGCTTTTCTGGGTATCAGTTAGAGTGCATGCATAAACAGACTATTGTCTCTCTTGCTTATTTTGAGTGTAAAAGAGGAGATTGATGCCTTATCTTGTCAAGTCTGTAGGAGCTCAGAAGTCAAGAGCAGTTGAAATCTCAAGACCAGTGACTATATTTTAGTCTCAGTGTTTCCTTTCTTTAAACAATTGAAAGAGTTCTAAAGAATATGTTGCTTCTATTCCTAAAGGGAACCATTCAGCAAAATTTACTTTTGCATGTGATCAGTGTCTTCTAGATATTTCAAATATTAAGAATGGTTTGGTAAGAATAGCGTATACATATATGAACCACTTGTGCCAGCACCTTGAGTCTGTTGTAGTATTTAAGAGTTCTCGATTGCTGTAATGTATATTGTTGTAACTAAGGTGATAGAGCACTCTTTGCATGTGTGTGTATGTTCCTAATAGGTGTGTGATTTAACTTGCTTTTAGCAGTTTGTTGGCAACAGGATATATTTTAAGAGTTACTTGTACTGTATAAACAGATTTCTTCTCCAGAGATACATATATATTTAAAAAAGACCAACCTTTTCTTCAGGTCCCTTTACAGATGTAGTAACTACAAATCTTAAACTACGAAATCCATCAGATAGAAAAGTATGCTTCAAAGTGAAGACCACAGCACCTCGTCGATACTGCGTGAGGCCAAACAGTGGAATTATTGACCCAGGATCATCCGTAATTGTTTCAGGTAAAAACAAATATACACAGCTGTTGCGTTTTTTGTAAGTGTGTTTAAGGCCTTTGATGCAGTTCCCTAATGCTTGTTCTTACAGACTGTTTGAAGTAGGTCAGCTTTTAAAAGCTTTTTTATTTTTAAATAAAAAGGATTCCCCTCATTGGTGTCATGGCAACTTGATGTAGAGCTGCAGTGATACATGAAAAAAATCCTCCATTCAGAAATACTAGCCTTTGTCACATTTATCTGTGGCTCTCTGAAAGGACAAAAAGCAAATTGAAAATGGGCAGTGACATTAACTGTCCCTTTGCCTGAGACTACTGTATTCATGTTTGTATCCTGAAGTAGAGCATTTCTTGGCTGCTCTGATGTGCTTAAAGTGTAACATTTCATAGTTCATTTCGTGTAAGAAAAAATTAGTTTCCAATTGTATCTAGTTGTTTTTCTCAAGAAAGTGGGAAGACTAGATACCAGTCTGCAAATGTGGTAAATGATTTTTGTAGGTGATTCTCCTGACCATTTTGTAGTAGAGTCTCTAGAATAAGGGGAATTCAGATTGTAGAGATGACAGGCAATACAGATGTCAACTCCTAGATCTCCTAGGTTCTAGAAAACTAAATATTTTAGAACACTTGGAGACCTGTGTAGCAAAGCAAAAGGGAGATCATGGGGCAATCTTCAGAGCTTTTCAGATTTACATTCTTACACCCTTTGGTAAGTGTAAAAGAAGCTGGAGAACTATCTTCAGATGTGTTCAAATGATGCAGAAAAGTACACAAGAAAAGATTGTGATTGATTAAAACCATAGAGTAACTTTCCTTGTTAGGAGTTTTCTAATCTAATATGAGCTGTCAGATGGGGCCCTTTAACACTTTGTTATTGCTTACCATGGGCAGTCCAACATCTGGGCTCGTGTGGTACTTATTCACTGACTTGGGGATGAAAAATCATTTTACTGATAATTGATTTAAGATTCTAGTAGTCAAAAACTTCTTTATTTCCATCTTCAACTACAGCTTACAGCCACTTTGCCAGCTTTGTGCTTGATCTGGTATCTGGGATTTTTCCAGTGGGTAGTTCGATATCACAATCAAGATCTTGCTGAGATTTCTCTTCAGGGAGTTGAATAGATTGAGGGATGACATCCTGTGTGTTTTCATAGTTGCAAATCATCCTTTTAAAGCTTTAAATATTTTGGTTTTTTAAATGAGTCAGTACTGGAGCTATAAACAATATTGTGGCTTCAGGATCCCCAATAAAGGGAAACAATGTCACACTGCTTGAGTCTTCAGTTGGCATAGCGGGAAGTCTTTGATGTGCCTATTTCTGTATTACTGGATTCTCATGCAACTATTCAGCTACAGTGACCTCAAGATGTTTTCAAGTGCAGTTGTTTAGTTACGGTGATTCCACAGTGCTTTTCAGACCTAAGTGCTCTTCCCCAAAGTGTCAGCTTCGTCTTTTTTTTTTTTTTTTAGGCATATAATTTCTTTTGGGTCATTTGCTAAGATAAGTGCGCAGATTATTTTTCTAGTGACCCACTTTATCTCATCAGTCTCTCAACTGAATGTTTTCAGTGCTGAGTCATCTTTCATATAATTAAAAATAGATTTCTCTCACATTGTTGTGCAGAGAGAAATAACTATAGGATACTGTGGGCTGAAACTCTTATGTTCAGAATTGAATGTTGACGCAGTCTTATCTGTCTTCAGGCTGTTTAATCGTGCTGATTCAGAGCCAAGCCAGTTTTTAAATTCAGTGTTGGAGATGTGATTTGACAGTCATTTTAAGGAAGCCCACTGACATTTTTTTAATAATTTATCAATTTTCAATTGTGAATCACTAAGTAACTTTCAACCATGTTTTTTCTTTTTTTTCCAAAAATAAAAATTCTGTAAAGTTGTTTTTCTTTACCTTAATACCCTAAATTTACTATTTATTATCCTGACATGTGTTGTTTGTTGTTAACTTGTTAGCAGCAATTGCTTGTTGTTGGGATTTTTTTCATAATACAGCATGTTACTCCTGTTCCTTCACAGCTTGTTACTATTACTTGTTTATGTTTTTCCTTCTGCTTTTGCATTTTTCTAGTTGTATTGGTAACTCTTCCATAGCTTTTTCATTGCTATAAAATAGGTATACATACAGATAACTGTTACAGGACTCCAGGCAATTTTTCTTATATTTTTCTGAAACTACTTCTGCTTCTTTTAATTTTGTATAAAGATATGCTGAACTGGAATTCCCATTCAGTGGAAGGCAGGTGTATGTACACAGCCAAATAATTTATTTCCAGTTTGCCAAGTCCTCATCCTCCAGTAGATGAAGTTGCAAGTATACCCCACATAGATATATTTAGATGTAATTCTTTTCTGTCTCTTTTACAGGATCTATTTGTTCATATTTGTATATGAAATGTCTTTTCCCATAGTAATTATAGAAATAATGATGTCGGCCAGACCAGACTCTGATCTCTCCGTCCCTTTTTCTACAGTGTGTGCACTGCCTTTGCATTTTAACTTTCAGTGTCTGTTCAATGAGGAATAAATCTGAACTGGATAGCATGCTTGCTGTAATGATTACCTGAAGAATCACAGTTTTATTTTTTTCTTTGGAACAGTAATGCTGCAGCCTTTTGACTATGACCCAAATGAGAAGAGTAAACACAAGTTTATGGTACAAACAACCTATGCACCACCAAATATTACAGATATGGAGGCAGTGGTAAGTAAAAATGGAGTAAAATGGCTGTTGAGTTTTTTTTCCTTAAAAAATCAGGCTTAACTATAAATGATCCATTTTTTTGCAATTTCTTTTTGAAGAAGAATTGGGCGTTCTCTGAACAAGTGCAACTTCAAATGTGATTCAGTTTAAAATGAAATACAAGGTCAGTTCGTAGAACTTGGCTGCAGTGATTAGCCTAGAGGTTATTGAATGGAAATAGTAGTGATTCTTAGATAAGGTCAGTTCAGTGTATGAAAATATGGGTGCATTATACCTTTATATGCAGCTAATTTGAAAGGGATAAACAGATTGAATTTGAAGGAATCAAGAGTATATTCAAACAACGAGCCTGAAGCTGTATGAAAATGGGTTCATTTGGTATGAAAAGCGTTTAAGTAAAATGTTGAATGGGATTAAACTTTTTAAAACTTGAATTAAAACATTTTCAAGACTAACATGTATCTCCCTACAAGATACCAAGTTAAGATACCAAGCTAAACACAGCACAAATGATGGATTTATTTTTTGTTTTAATAGAACTTTAGTAGCTTTACTTCTTAGGCTGGGTTGGTCTGACACAAGATCCAGAAAGAAGATATGTAGGTTTTTGTTTGTTAATTCAGAAGTGCCTGTTTCTGATTTTACTGGCTGGCAGCAATAGGAACGAAGCCCTCAGTTGTCAGAATGTGCCTTTTAGGGTGTATATGGACTCACATAAGTATGTCCTGAGGTGGAGGTCAACGTTGCACATCTTTTTGGCTCTACAAACTATTGTAAAGAATGCCTGGGTTTGCACAGGTATGTTTGATGTTCACTCAAGGCAGAGGAGAGGGGAAACAAAGGATAAATATAAGATTTTATAAATTGCTAGAATACAAGAGACCTTTTCAGGTGTGGGCTCTGTCCCCTTATATGAAGGCAAAGACTACTGTGGCATCTCTCTTCACTGGAAGCAGTGGAAAACCTAGATTTTGTGAAGCTTTGGAGACATGAAAGTTAACATCTGTCTGTCTTTTTGAACTGGTTTGTTTTTCTTCATATGCTCTAGTAGTTCCTGGTTATGTGTGGTAAATGAAGCATGCCTGTTTGGTGAGGAGATAAAAACCAACTTCAGAAATACCTTTCAAAGAACTGCTTTCTTAGCGAGTTCGGGTATAGAATACTGAAAAATATCTTGCAGTTAAAAGTTACTGTATAACTAATGATGCTGGAAAAAAATAGGAAGGATGTTATGAAATACCTGAATATTTGAATCTGTAACACCTATAAGGTAACAGTAGAAGACCTATTAGAAAAATTGCTGCAGACTTCAGTCTCTGAACCTAAGAATTTAAGGCAACTACATGAAGTACATGCTTTGAAAGTTAGTTGTCAGTTGAGTAGAGATTCCACCAAAGTTTAGTTAAATATACTGAGAACCATGAGAATTTAAATGTTTTTTATAAACAGCTTTGAAAAATTCTCTAGGCCCAAACTGTCACATGAAATTCCATAAAATGAGAAAGTGGTGGAAAGTATAAAATTTGAAGAACTAAAGAAATTTACTCTAGAACAGTAGAGGTGGAATCACTAAAAGGTGTCTTTAAATCTTTTATTTAAAATCAGTGCTTCCAATGGGATACAAGAAGCACATTTACTGAGGCATAATAGGTCTAGAACTTTCTTCTCAAACTTACTGAGGTGCTTCTTGTTTCTCATTGTGTGGTAAGAAACCACTGTATCATCCCCTCCCTATTTCATACAAATCTCTGATGGATCCATCCTTGCATTCAGTTTACTCTCTTTCATTTCCAGACTTGAGTAACCATTTCTAGCTTTTATTACTTCACAGCAGTGAGTGTGGACAAAAAGCATAGTTCATAATCAAGTTTGAAAATTGCAGCAAGGGTAAGCCTGGTATTTAGCTGTATAGGGAGTCAATGCTAAGAGCAAGCTTATGAACTGTTGAGATGTTTGCATGAGTTCCAGCATGTTAAATAACTGTATTAATTGTTTTCTTAGTGGAAAGAAGCGAAACCTGATGAGTTAATGGACTCCAAATTGAGATGTGTGTTTGAAATGCCCAACGAAAATGATAAACTGGTAAGTAAGGAATAAGAGACTGTCATACACTACACTGACTGGTAGGATCTCACGGAAATTTCAGGATTTTCTTAACTTATTTGATTTAATGATTAAATTAATTGATGGAATTTGTGCTAAACTAGAAGGAGGGGTTTTCAGCATATAACTTTTTAAGGATTCATAGAATCCAGGTTTAAAGGGTCCTTGAAATACTCTCTGGTCCAAGATCTTGTTCAAAAGGGAACACTCTGTCCAACCACATCTTTAAAAACTCCAGCATGGAGAGCAGTGTCCAAAAACTGTCTTGTTATTTTTATACTTTATAGTTTTCAGATGCAATCTCTGTTTAATCTTGGTGGGAAGGCGATATGGTCTGGGTTTTTTTGGTTGGTTTGTTGTTTTTTCTTTTATTTTGGTAAAGGATAATTTATGAGATGAAGGTATAAGCTTCCTAAGTGTGTGTTAAACAGTAAAAATGTAAAGCTTAAGCATTTATTATTGAGGCACTTAGTTATCTACTTTCTGGCTTTAATTTTAGAAAGTGTGTAGCGTAGTGAGAGAAATGTAATGGGTTATACAAAACTACCTCCTTTTGTACTTTCTCCTAAGACACTGTCCCTAGGGGTAGAGGAGTTTACTCTTTAATTAAAAAATCAGCTCTTTACAGCCACTTTTAAGGGGCTTTAGGCCCTTTTTAGGTCCAACTCTTTAGGGCCATTTTTCTTAGAGTGCACAGAGCTCTCCATGCTGATGTGTAAGAAATCAAGGAAGGCAGGCTGGAAAATGGCATGGCTGAGTGAGGATCTGCTCCTTGCACTGAGGAGTAAGAAGACAATGCACAGCCAGTGGAACCTGTGACATGTGACTTGGGAAGTACAGGGGTATGGTTTGAGGGTGTGTAGAGGTGGGATCAGGAAAACTAAGGCACACATGAAATGGGATATGACAAGGGATGTGAAGAGCAATGAGAAGGGACTCCATAAGTACAGAGTATATCAGAAAAGAAAGGACAAGGAGAAAGAACCCCCGATAAACAAGAAAGGAGAACTGGTGACAACAAATATAGAGAAGGCTGAGGTACTCACTGAGTTCTTTGCCTTAGTCTTCTCTGGCAGTCAGGCTTGCCATGTCTTGGGGTTCTCATGGTTGAAAAGCTGGACATGAATCCTCAGTGTGGGCTCACAGCCCAGAAAGCCAATTACATCTGGGACTGCATCACAAGAAATGTGGCCAGCAGGTCAAGGGAAGAGATTATCCCTCCCTCTACTCTGCCCTTGTGAGACTCCATCTGAAGTCCTGAGTCCAGCTCTGGGTTTCCCAGCATAAGAAGCATGTGGACCTGTTGGAGCAAGTCCAGAGGAGGGCCATGAATATGCTCAGAGGGCAGGAGCATCTCTCCTGTGAAGACAGGCAGAGAGAACTGGGGTTGTTCAGCTTGTGGAAGAGAAGGCTCCATGGACACCTCATTGCAGCAACTTTTAACACAGGCAGTTTCTAATACTTAAAAGGGCGAATGGTTTTAAACTAAAAGAGGAAAGATTGGGTTAGATGCTTGGAGGAAATTCTTTACTCAGGAGATAGTTAGGCACTGGAAGAGGTTCCTCAGAGAAATTGAGGATGCCCCATCCCTGAAGCTATTCAAGGCTATGTTGGAGCAGGCTTTGAGTAGTATGATCTGGTGAAAATTGTCCCTGCCCATAGTGAGAGTTTGGAATTTTGAGGTTCCTTCCAACCCAGACTATTCTATGATTGTGTGATTTTGAGCAGAGCTGTGGGAATTAGATTGTTAATTTTAACATTGTTCTTTTCACAGCTTTTTGTGGCTTTTCAGAATTTGTAATATGTATTTCAGATGCTGTGAGACTTAAAATTTATGTTTGTGCAGCACTTTCTTTTCCTTCACTAAAAGGTATTATAAGTGCAAAACATTTGTGTCACACGTACTTCACGACATGGCCTGTTTTGGTTTCACTGTGTTTTGTTTCTTATTGTTGCAGGATTACTTTCTTGCTTTCATTTTCCCCTCCCCAAGCTCAAATGCTCTTTGGTGTATTTTATGCCCTCTTTTGGATGCCTTCCGGGTCAATGTTAAGTAGCTAAAGTATTAATTTGTGACTCAGTAGTGTGTAATAGCAGGTAAACAGTGCAATCTTCTCTTGCCTTTTTAATACTTGAGCTAATGAGAATTGCACTGACAATTGTCAGTGTGTCTGTTCAGCTTACTGTAAATATATACCTCATTGAATTCTATTAGTAGCCTCATTGTTTCACTTTTAAGCTGTGGATGGTTTTTCTCTAGGTAAGTAAATTCTCAAATCATTCTTGATGTTTGTAGAATGATATAGATGCAAGCAAATCCGCCCCAGTACTGAACACATCTAAGCAGGATGGACCGATGCCAAAACCACATAGTGTTTCACTTAATGACACTGAAACAAGGAAGCTTGTGGAGGAGTGCAAAAGACTTCAGGCAGAGATTATGAAGCTGACAGATGAAAATCGGCACCTGAGAGTAAGTTCTGCATCCTCATTTGTACTGAAGTGGCTTCACTCTTCTTGATTGAAAGGTCTGGTTTGTAATTAGGCCAAAAGAATGTATATTCCAGCAAGTAGATAAAGCTGTTAGAATGTTAAGATTGATTCATAATATGACTTTACTGTCCTGTATATAATGTATATTTTGAACTTGTAAGTGATTGAGACTTTGTGGTTGTCATGCATGAAACATTGAACTACATAATTTTCTTCTTAAATGAAGTGGTCCTATTTATGGTGATCCTAGTTAAGTCTAAGCTGAAGCTACTGAATTAGTAGTTTTTTAAAAGTGCTGTATTTTTCATTAATAATGAGTAAGTGAGATCCAGAGCAGTAACATTCTGTATCACAAACAGCTAGTGAACAGGAGCATTGTTCGGCCAGAAGAGGTAAGCAAACACTACTTTCTTGTACCTTTATGTAAAGGTATCATTTCAGTGACCTGTAATTAGTCAATACATGACTTTGTGTCTTTTCTATATATTTGCCTTTGAAACAGTTCTGACAATTTTCATTGGCCATGGTAGCCTTTTAAAGAACTATGAAATAATATGATATCTTCACACGTGTTACTGACACTAAACAAAGCAGATGTTTCTCTCTAACAATAAGGAATTACTGCTATTTAATTTTGACACATATTAATAGCAGAATGCTTCATTGGGCCTAGAAAGGTTTTTGGTATATTTTTTAAGCAGAGAGACTGGTGAAGAGAGACTAGTGAATTATGGTCCTTATTTAAAATATGGTTTTCTATGTTCATGTTTTTGATTTTGGTGTGATGTAATGTTGTATGTGTTGAGGGTTTTTTTTAAAACTTTATTTAAATATTCACCAGAAAATATGGCATTTGGAGTTCAGTTTTTACTATCCTAATGATGTATTTATGGTTTTTTCCATCTGTTTTTTTTCCTCCCCTCAGGATGAAGGCTTGAGGCTCAGAAAGGTAGCGCACTCGGATAAATCTGGATCACCCACAGCTTTGGCCCTCAGAGATAATGGCTCTAATTCTCTTCCTTCACTTCTTGTTGTAATTGCAGCCATTTTCATTGGATTCTTTCTAGGGAAGTTCATCTTGTAGAAAGAATGAGTGAGAGAAGCATGCAAAACTGCAGCTTCCTTTTTTGTTTATTTGTTTTTTGTTTTGTTTTTTGTTTTTTGTTTTTTTGTTTTGTTTTGTTTTCTCTTGGCCAGAAAAAGGTTTGTTTACCTACCACATCATGGGTAGTACGGCCTGAACGGCCGTTTTTGTGTACAGCATCATAACAGGCTTGGCCTTTAATGATCTCGCACGGTTAGAAAACACAATCTGAAAAGACAAACTGTTCAGCTGCTGGACAAAATTGTACATTCAGTCATCAATAGCAGGTATCTGTTGCACAGTCAGTCCTTTATGAAAATTCATAAATAAAGAATTGTTCTTTCTTTCTGTGGTTTTAATAAGAATTCAGAAATTGTTCAGAGTCTTGTAAATGTTATTTTAATAATCCTTTAAAATTTTATCTGTTGCTGTTACCTCTTGACAAATGATTTATTAGATTGCTAATCCCACTCATTCAGGAATATGACAAGAGGTATTATGGGGGAAATGGTGCCTCTTACTGTGTAAATTTTCTCCTTACCTTACTTTGCTAATATCATGGCAGAATTTCTTTCTTATTCCTTGTGAGGCATTGTTGAGAGTTCTTCATCCTTAACAGTCCTGTCCCATAATATTTAACATGACAAAAGAAATAAAATTGTTAACAGATTTTTCTGCTGGGTAGCCTGTTTGTGTGTGTCGTGCTTTTAGAGGGGATTCTTAACAAGTTCATTGTTCATGGTAATTTGCTACTTGTAACAAATGGATATTTTGAAGTTTATTTGCTTAAGTCTCTGGCTTTGACTGTTGTAATTGAAGCTTGGGAAAAAAAAAAAGTTTCCATTCCATTTGTTTAAAAAAACTAACTGTTTTCTGGCTGCTTTCAGCTACAAAGAAGATGGTTATCAAACTTGTTTTGGGACAGAATAATTTGGATATCCAGCAGGTGCAAATGCCAGACATGAATGTTTTCAATATATTAACAATTTACTTGACTTGGATTGTGCAGGAGTGTAATAATCAACCTTCTGTTCCATCTTTGGATCTTCTGGGTGTCTTCCAGGAGTCAACATTATTCTTTGATTTCTTAAGGGTACTTAATTCACATATATTAACTTACTCAGTTTATAAATCTGTCTTAGCAAATATTAAAAAAATGCAAGTTGAATCATTCAGACACCCGTAGTGAATTCCATGATGCAGAAGAGTTGATATTTGCTGAGTTGTTCACCTTTTGCTCAGTTGCTCACCTTTGGGAAATAAAAATAATTTTTTGCAACTCTTGGCAGATCTACCTGTTTTAACCATGTATAGCTCAGTTTTAAAAAAATGCATTTTTGGGGTCTGAAATGCTTCCCTGCACTTAATCTTATGTCTTGCCTCATCTCTGAATATGTCATAAAAACAAACAGTAATACTGAAACAAAATATTATCTGTACTTCTGAGTAAGCATAATCCAATACAGGGAATTACTTGTAAACTTGAAAAATTCTGGAAGAGGTATACTCCTGTAAGCAAAATTGTGCTCTTGGACAGCTTGACTTGATGTGGTGCAGCTAAGTGTATTAGACCTTGGTATATGCACACCTTATGTAGCTGAGAAAAATGTTCTGGGAAAGATGTACGTTAACTTGGTTGCCTTTGATTTCTAGTGCTTTTTTTTAAAACATCATGTTCTGTCATAGCTCTCTGTGGTAAACTTTTTTCATAAAATCTTGCACATGTACAAGGAAGATGATGAAGAAAATGCAAATACTGCTTATCTTTTCACTTAAGCATGCAAGCACTGATATTTCCAATTACTTGTTCCAGTGTCTGCATTGAAGTCTCCTTCCATCCCAGTGACTGGAAAAAACTATGTTAAGGTTTTGATTATTTTGGTTCCGCTGGTTCAGAATGGTGTATTTCTTCTGATTTTTTTTCTCTAACAGAACATTTCCACATCAAACTTTCATAGCCTGTTCCAAACTGATTACATGGAAAATAACGAAAGCAATATTGTGCAGGATGTAGTTTGCTTCAGACAGAGCAGTCATTCCTGCATTGAAGGGAGAAAAACCAAACAAAACCCTCTGGAAAATCTTAAAATGTTTACAGCATGGTATGTGGGGTTTTCAAAGGTGCTAGCGCTAAGAGGACTTTAAACCAGAAAAACAAGTCATTGCTCAATGCAGCTGACTCAGGTTTTGATATCTGGCAGCAGAAATATGGTAAAAGTTACGATAAAATCAGAATGAAATAGCTTTTTTTCATAAATAAGAAAACAGTTGATGGTAAAACTTTGGTCATGGTTTAAGCAGTGTTTTCAAGGTGAAAGTGTACAGCGCTCTTGTAAACCAGAGTTCTCATTAATGCTCGAAGGAGACTGTCTTCGTTTCCCGTAATCCCTTCATAGCTGTATATAAAATGTAATGCTAAAACTATTTTGCTCTCAGGAGTCACTTCGGATGAGATCAACTGTATTCAGTGAATTATGTAATATGGATTAAATTGTTTGTCTTTGTTCCTGAAATGGTTAGAACTTCTTGCTTTGTCTGCCTGCTTACTCGTGTATGTAAGCACAAGGAAATACAGTCTCTCCACCTGCTCCTGGTGAGCTGAGCAGACGGTGATGCCCATAAATTCATGTGAGGGTAAATGCATAACTTCAGTTAAATACACATTATAGGTTGCTCTTCCGATTTCTGAAAAGGGCAAGATGATACAAGTATACAGTATCAAAGCAGTTATTTAATTTTTTTAAATGAATATAGCACTTTAAAAAAGAGTAGTATGGTTCAGGGGGGAAAAAACCTAGTTAACTAGAAGATACAGCTTCTGTAGTAATTCTGGGCATCAAATTTAACCCACCTAAATATATATATATATATAAAGTTAATTTAAGAAAAAGTTATTTGTATCAATGCACAAGTTATTTGTGCATTTCTACTCATTCTCTAAAAGTTGTTGACAAAACACTCTTGCCCAGGCTTGCATGTTTCTGCTGCTATGTTTGAAGCCAACTTACTTAAACAAAGCAACCAAACACTAGCTTGGAACTTCATTATCCTCCTTGGGAGGAGGGAGGGTGGAGGGAGGAGTTGAAAGGTGACATTTTGCCAAAGGGGAAAAGAAAAAGTCAATAAGCAAAACTTATCTTTCAGGCCTTCTTCAAAAGTATTGAAGGTTGAAGTGTTAATAAACTATTAAAAATGTAGCGGTGTCCTTTTTATTTTGGAACTTCTCCCCGACTCCTTGCTGTGGACTGCTGCTAGTGAAGAGGTGTATCTGGTTCCAGGGGCAGTGTTACTGCTCTGCTCTAGGTTCTACTGGAAAATGGCAATAGGCTGCCTTGGATGAAGAGTCAGTGTTGGAGTGAAGAACAGGTGCCTTGATCCAGGCAGCACTGAGGATGCTGATGGGTCTGTCAGATTTATAAGAAATGTCTTGACAAACAATTTTCTTTTTCCTTTTGGGAGTTCCCAGGTTTTTATGTGTGAATTGACTTGCTGGAGCAAACACTTGTTTCAGTCTGTAGCAAAAGATGGAATAATGCACAGTTCCAGAGCGACCCTAATCAATATTTGCTATAATACTGAAATGCCCTGCTCTCCAAGTTTGCAGGTGGGATTAAAATTCTGTAGCTTCTTTTTAGCTGCATTGCTATGAAGGTAATAGTTTACTGCCTTGCCTGCTACTCTGCTTCCTGTGGAATGGCGTTGTGGGAGGTGTCCTGGCAGGCCCATCTGTTTGTGGCACTCCACGTTGCTGCTAGCAAGCAAGCCTCTGTCTTTGCCGATCCTGAGTTCCTGTGGTAGCTTTGTGTGGTGGCACATTGGAGTGTTGGACAAAAGGGGGAGCTAAATGCAGGAGTCAGTTTTTACAAGGGTTTGAGCTCCTTCCTGTGGGAAGTACGGAAACTAATTATGATAAATGAAGTAGGTTATTTCTTATCCAGATGTGTTTCCCAGGGGCACTCAAATAGTGTAGCCAAGTGTCTGATTGGTCTGTAGTGTTTTTCTGTTTCAGTGCATGTTGGGTGCGTTGAAGAATTGCTCCTTCTGACAGGGCTGCATAAGCAGAGGTAGTGCTGGTGTTGTCACCTCTTATTTATTTGCCCTGCATGTGACAAATGATCATGTAGAAATGAGGTCTTGTGCAAAGACAAAATAGTTGATTCTTGTATTTTATCTTGCATCGTCATTATTTCCAGGGGATAGTAAGGTCAGTGCCTGTGCCTCATTTGCTAGGTCAAGGGTTTATGTGTTTGTATGGTGAACTAGATCTGGAAATTGCTTTGGATTAAATTATTGTTTCACCCCCCCTACAAATTATGTTTTAACTGAATCCTGGTATAAGTATCTCCACGACATTGCAGTGCTGTTTTATGTAATGTTGGTAGCCACTGTCAGCAGGGTATTGAATCCTTGTTTGCATGGCAGCTGCTCTCTTAATGGCAGTGGTGGACGGATGATGTCCTTGCTCTTCCTTAGAAAAGACTTTAAAGGATGTTTGTGGTAACCAGGCACAGAGGTGTGAGACAGCCAGCCATAATTACAGCAGAGCAGTCTGAGCTCAAACACTTGAAATAAGTGAAACAGTGATTGAAAGGTGGCTGAAATAGTTACTACCTTTTGAATTGGTTGATAAGAAAAAAAGCATTGTGAGTTGTTTTGTTTAGTTGAGGGGTGTTTTTGTTTTGTTTTTTTTTTTAAATAAAGTTAGACTGCTGATCATCCAAGTTCTGCAAGGGAAAAAAACCTGAACAATCAACCAACAAATTGCTGTAGTCTAGGAATAATTATTTCAGGACCTTATGGAAAGTTTTTATTAATACTGGTGCAGGCTTACATGCAAAGGTGAATTTAGAGAGACTGCTACTGGGGTCAGTACCTGGCTTTTCTCACAGTGGGTAGTAGTTAAATAGCCATCTTTGTGAGTGTCTCAGTCTGCCTTGGCAAGGATGGGTTATCCTAGCTTTTGAGATGGGGAAACTGAGGCATGAGTGTTGAGGCAAATGACTAGGAAGTTTAAGCACAGCCCTTATTCTCTAGCATACATTCTGTCCTTTTTTTCTTGTCAAGTATTCCTTAAGGCATGTCCAAGTCTTTTTGTGTTTGTTTGTTGGATTTCAAAAATGCTGCTTCGTGTTGCTTAGACATCTGTAGTAGTCTTTTGAAGCAGCTTCCTAAAAACTTAGCTGTTGCTTTGTTCCTGAAGCCAAGTGTTGAACAGACAGAAAATGTAGCTTAGGCGTTTAAAAGTGGAATGTGCTCACTGGGATTATAATGCCTGACCTCAGCCAAAGATAGTTGAGGGGGGGAAAAAAAGAAGAAATATGCTAAACGTTTGGGTGTGTTGTGTTTGTAGTCCTGAAACATAAAAGTCCGTCTGTGTTGCAAAAAAATTCTATGGAGCCAGTGCTGTTTGTATTTAACAAGTAAAAAGAAAGCAAACTGTTCTAAACATGTACAGCTGTCCCCTGTTAGTGGGGGTATATGTTGCTGTATTGGGTTTCCGTGGCAAGGTTTTGGTAGTGGGGGGATGCAGGTGTGGCTTCTGTGAGAAGCTGCCAGAAGCTTCCCATGTCCTACAGAGCCAATGTCAGCTGGCTCCAAGATGGACCCACCAGTGGCCAAGGCTGAGTCTATCAGTGATGGTAATAGTGACTCTGAAATGGAAGAAGGCACTGCACAAGAACAAGTTGCAGCCAGAGAGTGGGAATATGTGAGAGAGAGAGCCCCTGCAGACCCCAGGGTCAGTGAAGAAGGAGGGGGAGGAGCTGCTCCAGGCACCAGCGCTGAGACTCCCCGGCAGCCCGTGGTGAGGCAGCTGTGCTTCTGCAGCCCGTGGGGGTTCACAGGGATGCGGAAATCCACCTGCAGCCCATGGAGGACCTCACGCTGGAGCAGGTGGATGCTTGAAGAGGTTGTGACCTTGTGGGAAACCTGCAGTGGAGCAGGGTCCTGGCAGGACCTATGGAGAGAGGAGCCAATGCTGAAGGTTTTCTGGCAGCATTTGTCACCATGCTGGAGCAGTCTGCTCCTGGAGGACTACACCCTGTAGAAGGGGATCCATGTTGGAATAGTTTGTGAAGAACTGCAGCCCATGAGAAGGACTCATGTTAGAGAAGTTTGTGAAGGACTGTCTCTCATGGAAGGGATCCCATGCTGGAACAGGGAAAAAGTGTGTGAGTCCTTCCTTGAAGGAGACAATGTGTGATGAATTGATCACATTCCTCCATTCTCCATCCCCCTGCACTGTTTGGAGGGAGAAGAAATCAGAATAAAATCAAGAGAAGAGCGGGGTGGAGGGAAGGTGTTCTAAAATTTGGTTTTCTTTTTCATTATCCTACACTGATGTGATTGGCAATAAAATAATTTGCCCAAATAGTCTGCTTTGCCCACGATGGTAATTGGTGAGTGATCTCTACATGTCTTTATCTTAACCCATAAGCCTTTCATTGTATTTTCTCTGTGAGGGGAGTGATAGTGCAGCTTTGGTGAGCATCTGACATCCAGCCATGGTCAACTCACCACAATTCCTCTGCCCATGGAAGTGGAGAAGTATTTTTCCTTGTGGCTTTGATATCCCAAACACAGATGATGCAGACAACTACTTCAGGAGAGCCAAGGACTTCTTTTTTTAAAACCTAAACATGTTTGACTCTTGCAAGCAAAGATGCTCTAGAATCCATCTGTCTCAGATGTTAAGCCCGCTGACGAGTTTTCACTCAAAATTAGTAAATATTGCTACTACTGCTTTTTAGACTGCAGTAGATTTCTGCACTGGTATGAAGGTTGGTCTGAGGAATATTAGTAATGAGAATAGAGTAATTATCTCTGTTTCTTAATGGTTGAGAGACATTACTTTAAATCCTTATGTAGTTTACAGAGTGTTGTGGAAAGGTTTAGGAACAAAGTCCACAGAAAACAAAACCTGAACCTTGGGTCTAGTTCTTTGCAACTGCAAACAGAACTATTAAGAGTGCAGCTTTGATAATGAAGCGAGTGGTTCTTAGAAGAAGAACCTTATGTAGTGGCTATTCTTCAGTACTTGCCTTAATCTCCTCTGCTTAGTTTAAAATGTTGAAGTGATAAATATGGGATACGTGTCCCACACCTCAGGAATGGTTGGTGTCAAGCAAAGAAAGTGGGAGTATGGTAGGAAGAGATGGCCATGACAAAAGCAAGGTGGACTGCTTCAGAAGTGGCTTTGTGATGGCTTTATGGTCCCAGGACGCCTGTGTCCCAGGTCTCTGTGTGCTGCCTTCTCTCCAGACATGGGCTGGAAATTGCCGTGCATTCTCCAAGCATGGCAATTTCTCTCCAATTTTAGGGTGTAAAGCCTCAAACATGGTGGTTGCCCATGTAAACAGGAGAATTCCAGAAGGATTTTTGTTTTATTTATGCCCAGGATTGTCTAACCTCAGATTTCCAGTGCAGCCTTCCGTTTCACGGCAGTGCTTTCTGACTGCACTGAATACCTTGAAATACTTTAGCCCTTGGGCCTCTCATTTCACATCCCAGCTTCAAGAAAATGAGAACAGATTGCCTTCCTGATTAGGTGAAATAATCTCTTCATCCTGCCTCCACAGGAACTAAGTTACAATGGCAAAGGAAGGTCAACATATTTGTGGAAAAACCTGACTTAAAAGAGACCAAAGAGACAAGATTTATGTGATTGCAGCATTTTTATGCTCCTGTTCCCTGTGTGAATTCGAAATCTAGTTCAAGCCACGTTTGATAGAGAGGTGTGTGTTTCACAGACACCAATTACCTCCAATTAAAGGAAGATTAGAGCTCGGATGAAAGACATTTAAATTGAGTCTCCCAGCCTGGGCAAGCCTGCATGGCAAGCTGGAAAGATACCTGTTCTTGCTGCTGTTGGACCAGTTAGTGCTGGCATCCTTGCCAAGCTGTGAGCATGGGCACAGATCAAACACCCTGACAGCTGCTGGTGGTGGCCCCGCTCTCATCAGCAGTGGGGTGAGAGATGAGTGGGCTACAAGAGAGCAGGTTGGTAGGAACAATGGGGGCAAGAGCTTTCACCAGACTACACTCTTGGAGAGGGTGTGGAGGTGAGACTGCTTGATTTACCAGGGAGTGGGAATGGGTGACCCAAGAAACCTGCTAAGAAATGAGCTGAAAAAGGCAAAAAATAGGAAGAAAGTAAAATCTTGCATGTTATACATCATCACTTCTCTGCTCTGCTCTGCTTGGGCACTTCAGAAACACTGGTTTGATGATTGCAAACAGATGGGAGGAGCCAAAACCGAGCTCAAAGCTTCTTGTAGACCGGAGCTTTTTTTACAAATCATGGGTTTCTAAATCTGCTTTGTGAGGTGTGTAGAGTTTGCATGTGTGGAATTCGAGGTTTAGAAATGAAGCAGCTAATCAAAAGTAAACCAGCAGTGTATGGAAGGGGCCTCCTGATTTCCTTGGCTAGTGCTCCTGGAGAGCAGCAGGGAACAGTAGTGTGTGACCAGAGTCCTCTGGTGCTCTGCACACACACGTGGCACATTAGGTGAGCCACACCAGCATTAGCTGCCCAGTGTGCAGGCATGGAAAATAGGTTATGCAAAACCATTTTGTGTGTCTGTGTATGTTCATATTTGCATTTGAGTCGTGAACACTGATCTTTCTGGGGTTCCTGTATGTGGGCTGGTGGTTACAGCAGACCAGTTTCTAGAGTGCTTTGAATTGTATCATACATTTGTAATTGCTTCAGTTGCCTCTAATCCATTTTCTTCCTTCAGCTGCTCCTAATTTTTGTGTTACTTTAAAATTGCTGATTTTGAGGGTGGCTGTGTGCAAAAACACTTCCTTCCTTCTTGCCAAATTGGAGCCATCTCACCTGGAACCTCTCTGAAATGCACTCTGAGCCTCTGCAAATGTTGAGACCTTCAAACAGAAATATGAGGCTTAAGCAGAAGGCTCGCACAAGGCAAATTTCCAACATCCAGAAGCAATTGCTACTGCTTTTGTGAAGTGCACAGGTCTCTGCTGTAAATGCAAAAGCAATTTTATGTTTAAGAAATTTAAATATAGATTTTTACTTTTACAGGCCATCCTTCCCAGTCTCATGCCTGATGGCCCCTAAGTCCTGTATGCTCCCTTCTATGTCACTCTACATGGATGATTGTCTCCTAATCATGGAAACTAAAACACTTGCTTTTATAATAGGGTGAGACAACAATAATATAAGAGTTAAAATTATGGTGTATCTGTCAAAATTCTGTAATTTTCCTCCCATATTTAGTATATTTGAGAGTTTATGTAGCTCTTAGTTCCATGTGTGATACTCCTCATTAAAAATTTCAGTAATTCCCTGGATAAAGTACCTTCATATGAGCTATGTATGTATCCTTACAATTTTCCCGTTTTACCTGAAAATTTACCCACATATACATTATATAGGTAAATATATATATATAATATATATACATATTTCTGGACAGATTTGGAATGCAAGACTGGCACTTTAGTAACAATATTTTCCTTCTATGGAGAATTGATAAATGCAGAACTAACTGGTACAGCTTAGACCACGTAACCATTTCCCCTGTATTTCTTTGCAGAGTGTGGAGAAGGGAATTGTTTTGTGCATGGGTTCAGCAAGTTTCACCCTGATCATATGGCACTGGGCGTGCAAGAGGGGCTTCAATGAAAGCTGCAGGGGCAAAGCTTCATTTTGGCATTTTCTACCTTTTGAAAGCGTAATTTCACGTTTTTCTGAGTGTAATTCCTGATTTTCTTTATCACTGCTGGATGGTGCGCCCCTCTGGTAAGGAGAGAGCATCATGCATCATGTGGAATGAAATTGTAGTGTTAGTCTGACCCTCAGGGAGGATTTGTGAACTGGCTTTAAAAGATGGATATTTTATTTTCTGTACTCCAAAACCGTGGCCCCCGTAGAGAAACTGGCTTCGCTACTCATTCAGGCTTTTGGGCTTTTTTTGCGGCTTGTGCTCCATAAAGCGACAGAGCCTCAGGGCTCAGCAGGGTTTGAGCCACTCCCCAATCCCTCGCCCGTGTTCCCGCTGGATTTTGGCGGGGGACGCCCTGAGGGGAACCGGTGTTCTGCAGGCGCCCGCCGCCAGATGGCGCTGTGCCCCCGGCCCGCGCCGCTCCCGGGCGGATCCGGGCCCCGCTCCCGCCTCACTCAGCCCGGGCCGGGCTCTGCTCACCCCGCTCCCGCCTCACTGACAGCCCGGGCCGGGCTCTGCTCACCCC
>PYHW01010767.1:6487172-6538587 GCA_013186435.1 Turdus rufiventris
GGCCTCCGTCCCAGAAAGCGGCGGAGTGTCTGAGGGCTTGGGTGTCTCTTGTTCATAGTCTTGAAACTGTTGTTTGTAGTGTTTGCTGGAAGATGATGCGATTGTTTCCAGAAATGCCTTAGAGAATCCTAGAATGGCTTGGATTGGAGGGGACCTTAAAGATCATGTGCTTCCTTCCAGGTTGCTCAAAGCTCCATGCAACCTGGCCTTGAACAATTCCAGGAATGGGGCATCCTCAGCTTCTCTGGCAACATGTTCCAATGCCTCACCACTCTCACACAAAAAAATTTCTTCCTAATATCCAATCTAAATCGACCCTTCTTCAGTTTAAAGCCTTTGGCACTTTTCCTATTGCAGCAGGCCTTGCTAAAAAGTGTGTACCCATATTTCTTATAGACCTGTTAAGTATTCAAACAGCAAAAATAAAGTGTGCTTGGAGTCCTCTGAAGTGAACGGTGCCAAATCTCTCAGCCTTCCTCACAGGAGAACTGCTCCAGCCCTGATCATCTTCATGGCTCCTCCCTGGACCTGCTCCAACAAGTCTGCGTCTTGTGCTGAGGACTTTGGTGCAGCACTCCAGACATGGGTGGGGCCTCATGTTGACCAGTTAATAAAGGTGATGGCCATATAGAATTTTGATAATTTTTTTGTTTTTGGTTGGCACTAAGAGCAAAGGGATTCAGTAGCTGGGCAGTTATTTAAATAAATTAATAAAGCATGTGTCTGTCCTTTGGATGGAAGTACATACATCTGATTCTGTTATTTTTTACTGTGTGTTAATCTAGGAGATCTAACGCCCAACATTCCCAAATATAAACTTTTTTTCCAGTGTTTTTCATTTATTTGTTTGAAGACAGCACTATCCTGTGCTGCTTGCTTTCTCATTTTCCAACAGACCATCTTGGAAATGGCAGCAGACAAGGAGCACTGTGGTTCCCATGGGAAAGGATGTCTGCTTGCTTTGAGGTGGTGATCATGGGCAGTTCCCATTATTGGATGACATGCAGGAATTACTTACTGTCCTCAGGGCTTGGTAGTACCTTAGCTAGAATCCATCCCACAGACTAATCCTATACCCAGGAACAGACTTGTGAAGAAGATGGATGGGCAGAGGGTGCCTGATAAATAAATGCTCAGGCTAACAACATTTCTGCCTGGGCTATTAAGGGTATCCATGGTATGATTCCTCAAAACTGTCTTTGCCTGATTCAGAAGTGCAGTTTCTTCTTATTATTTATTGTTGCAGCAAATGGCAATGAAAAAAATCCAAAGTTATTGCATTAGAGAAGAAGACTAAAAGGCCAAAAATAGTTGTAGAAAGAGGAAAAATTATGGAAAATTAGTGAAACTGAACCAGAATGTAGTTTTTGTTAAGTCCTCCCGTGTTCTGTCATGACTGAGTAAATTATACCAAATAGAATCTTGCAGAATTTTGCAATAAATTTCCTGAATTATCCATACTTACTGCTTTGTGAGGAAAAAAACTCGCAGATTTCAGAGGCTGTGGCTACTGTACTTGAAGTACCTTGTAATTTCAGGCATACTTCCTGAAAATAAAACTCGTACTTCAGGGACCTCCCGTGTCACTTAGAAAAACTCAGGAACTGGTAAACTCCAAAGCTTTTGATAGTGGTGGTGGAAGGCTCAAAGACTGCATTTCACCTCTTTCTGTGCGTGAGGCAGGAGTGAAATTGCAGAGCACTGAGCAAAACCGCTTCTGTTATCCTGTGTCTTGCTTGCCCTTCATGGTTTGTTTTGGGTTTTTCTTTCTTTTTAAGAAGGGTCCTTTCCAATCCCTCCGCTCCTTGCCCCAGACCCTTAAAGCATCTGGGATGCAATTGCAGAACAGCAACTGGTTTGTTTGTTTGTTTACACCTCACTTATGAAAAATACTTGGTTTCTGTTGAACCATACCCTTTTTCCTGACACAGCTGTTCTGACCACACTCTCCTTGCAAACCAACACCATTGTTACTCACTGGGCACCTCCAGCCACGATTTTATTCAGAAAACTTGAAAATGTGCTGTGAACCTCAAATCCCTTATCTGCATCCATCAGAACTGTTCCTAGTGACAGACATGTTCTGAAACAAGAAATGTTTTCTCGTGTATGTAGTAAAAAATTAGCTTTTCTGTGCACAAGTTATTCAACAGTCAGGTTTTTGGCGTTGCTTTCCAAGACACCTAACATTTTTTTTCACTTAGTCAACAGAACAGGAAACTAACATGCAGAAGAGGCAAAGAAATCCTTAATTTTACAGTTAGGCTTTTTTTTTATTTCAATCAATAGTTTAACAAGTGCTTAAACCTCCCCAGCAGTTTAATCTGGAACATAGTTGAGAAGAAAAATATCTCCTATAACTTTACAAAAATAAAAAGATTTTTTTTTTCTTTTAAAATCCTGCACTTTAGGCAAGCACGCTCTGACTCAAGCAAGACTGACATTATATCCTAAAATACAGACTTCTGTTCACAGAAATGACATTCTATCCCAGGACAGCAGGCACAATATGTAAATAGTACAGAAACAGAGCAAGAACACTTGTTTTGACTTTTCTGATCCCTTTTGTCCTATTTCTTGAATAGAGCATCTTAAAAAAATTTGCCCAAGAATTTCTTTAGGTTGCCATTTCTTCTGTCAGGTGTATCCTTACATAGGATATTACTGAAGGAAAAACTTTCACCTGCCTTGGCAACACTGGCAGCAGCTGAAGATACCAACATTAATGGATTATTTTTTTTATACCTTCTGCATTTCAGCAAAGGACAAATCACCCAGTTTGCACCCAGTTTTCCACTGCTAAACCACTTGCAGCTTAACTTCTTTAGCAGCCAGGGCTGCCAGCACATGAGGTCAGGTTGGAGAAATAAAATGAATGGAATATATTGTGTCACATATGTATGTGGTGCTGTGCAGCAGTTAATTTAGTGAGTGATGAAACTAAAAGAGGGGTAAGCTTAGCTCCTTGTTCTGTGCCTGCAAGCAAGGAGAAGCCTCACAGAAAATACGGACTAGCACATAAACAATGCACTCTGAAGACTTACAGCTTTGTCCAACTTGACTTGTATTGGCTAAAAGAAAAATTAAAAATATATAGGCACGTGGAGGAAGCTGGTGCAGCAAATGCTAAGAACCCAGATCATAAAATTATGTTTCTGGTCAACACTACAAATAAACTACAGAAGTCCCTAATCAGATTTCATGTAATGCATTGTGAAGACCTTTAAAAACACTTCCTTTTAAAGTGTCTTTAAATAACAGGGAAGAAATAGCATTTATTGTACAATTTGTACAGTGAGTCACATTTTCATGTAGTCTAACCATAAACCTTGGAAAACCTAGACCTTTGCAAGTCTGTGATTCGAAACAGCTGAGATGTGAATGTGCTTTTAGAGGTTATAACTAGACAGATCTTTGTCTTAAAACTGTTGCAGCATTTTTGACATTAGATAATTTACAGAGGAGCTACAAGGCACTAACAAACTGTAGATGATTGCCCTGATGAGTACAGAAAATTGTGTTATGGAACAGTTCCTTTGGTCTTTGCTTTCATCCTGCATCGCAAATATGCGCAGATTTCAGCTGGGATCGAGCTGTGTGTGGCACTTGCACAGGCAAGTGACACAGGCTGACAACTTCTAACCATGCATATTTTTTCAGAGATAGGACCACATGGCAATGGTCGATGGTGGCGGAAAGCAGCTTGTCTTGTGTGATCTAAGGAATGCCACACAATACCCATCCTTTTAAATAAAACTACTGTGAATTCATTCCTGCTGCTAGATCTCCAGCAGAAGTTAGAAACAAAGCAGATACTTAGAGGACTTGTTTGTAACAGCTCAATAATCCAGTTAGAGATATGCTGGTGTCACTCTGCTGATTACAAAACTCAGTCTAGAGAAAACCAAACTCCATGGTGGTTCGTCACCACTCTGTCGGAGGAATCCTGTCTCCTTCTTGACCCTCTACTTAAAACTGTGCTCCCCACCAGCAACTGATCCAGAGCTGGCTCTTCAAGTAGTTTGACTTCATGGAGCAAAAAACCATCAAGAAATGCTGATCAGAACAGCTGTTGTTCATAAGGTTCAATTCACCATGCTGAGTTGGCTTTCAGATCCTTCCAACAGGCTGAAGGAGGATCTGACATCAGATGGATGGAGAAACACTTTCTCTGCTGACTATTGATCCAACCTGAGCTCCATTCCTGACTCTTAAGTTTACTGTGACTTCAACAGTTTAACAGTTTGCTGTGACTTTTTACTTGTCTGAGGAAAAAATATGAAAGATTTGGTCTGACTCAGCAGTGTGTTGTCTGATACTGCTCCCTCCCTCTGCCTTCCTGCTGTCTCAAAACTAGGTGAATTGATTCTGTTCCAACTCTGAGGAAATTCACATCCATGTTTTCAAGGAATGCTTTTGCTAGTCAGTATGAAGACTCACCATATAAAGCTGAAAGACCTTCATTCAAAACATACTTTTCCTAGGATACTAATAATAATACATTAAAGGTTCTTCTGACACAGTACTGGGCTGGGCAGCTAGCAGCTGCTTATACTGTGAAGAAACGCTACAACTTTACTCCTTATGTTTCTTACAGATGTTCCTGCTCCTCCTGCGAGCCAAAATGTGTACATCACTAAAAGCCACAGCCCGAATGCAAGATTAAGCTATGCCCTTAGTTCACTTCCCATTAAAGCAGGGGGGCATGGTTCATCTGTGAACTTGTAACTCCTTGCTGGCCTTAAACATCTTCCCTACTGCTTCCAGAGTCTGCTTTGATTTGCATCAGCGCACAAAAGGATGTATTCACCACTGAGGGAAACCTGAGAGTTTCCAGGGCAGGCTTTAGTTGACAAATGCTCTCTGAAGGTTGTATCTAGCCACCTTCTCAGCAGTGTCTCCCCAAACCAATGCTGATTTAAGCTCTATGAAACCATGGCATATATTGGGACAGCTCAGCAAGGAGAAAAGGAAGGATGGGGTTGCATTAGTGCATCTCTTTTCTTCCCTCTGTAAGACTGGGCCAGTACTCCTCCATCTGAGGGTGTGTTTCCAGCTGCTTTCTTGCTCTACCCGGGACCACAGTGTGCTTGCTGCTGTAATCCTTTCCCCTGTTCTTACACAAGGCCACGTGACTAAAAAGATGCTGCTAAATAGGGCTGCAGAACACATTATATCCCACTCGCTTTACTCTGCCCACCCGGCTGACCCAAGTACTCCATGTGGAGTATGTAAGGCCTCAGGAATATGGGAAGAGAAGTCTTTCCTGCAGCCTTGTATTGGCAGCTTACATGCACTCTGTGCATCCGACAGGAAAATTGCTGCTGCTGGCTGGCTTTGAGGGGCTTGGTTGTAACTACTCACTAGATACAAAGGGAGGCCTCGAAGCAATTACACAGCTAAATTAACTGAATGAGAAAATACTAAACCACTGGTTATTTTTACAACTTAATGATTGTAAAAATAGCTTAAATTACTTGGAGTTTTTTTTTTTTAATTAGGAGTATCAACCATTTAGCACTTTTTGAACAGAGGGCTGTTGATCTGCTGATTCTTTCTGTATTATGAGCTTTGAGATAATGGCAAGATAAATCTTTGTGGGTTTCCTCCCTATATACATATCTACATCAGAGCTGTGAAGTCAGAGGGGGAAGCTGCTATCACAGTACTGGCACAACACTGAGCCTTTCCCCAGAGCTAAATTCTGATGAAAAACTGGGCGTTGGGGATAAGAGTACCACAACAGTAAGATGGCAGAGATGACTGAAGCAGGATCATAGAGTTCATCCCAGCAGTTAAAAAAAAAAAAAATAAAAAAAAAAGGAGACCCCCCTCCCTCCCCCCAGAAGTCTGCAGTCCTAAAGTGCAATTACTTTTGTGCAGTCGTGTCAGGCCAGGGATCAGACTGGATGAAGTTCAAAGCACAAACATCAAACGAGTGCCGTTCGGGATTCAAGGAGGAAGAGGGAAGTAAGGAAAAGAACAACAGTTCTCAGGCATTCAAGTGCATCAAGAAAATAAATGTCCTTTTCTGTCTGAAGAAAAACAACCCCCAGTCTGGTGGAATCCTGGCTTTGTAGTCATGAAAAATAAGTTTTCCTCGCTTCTAGCTGAGAATGTCCCAATATGACACAGTACAAATAAACAACAAAGCAAGAGCTGGGGTGCTGGGATATTTTTCTGGTGCCCTGCTGCTATACAGCCTGATTTTATTCTCCTCTGGTGACTCTTCAGATCTGGGTACTGATGAGGCGCACTGAATTAAAGGCATCTGGTAGGAAGTGGCTCTTTTCTCGGGTCGGTCGGGGCTGGAGCCGTCGCTCGGTCTCTGGCCATTGTACAGCAGGTACCTGCCCAGGGCATCCTGCTCCATCTTGAAGATTTCGTACTCGGTGTGAGGTAGGCGGATGCCGAGCGCGATGCAGCCGTTCGTGTGGGTGACGTCCTGCTGAACCCCAACCTGCCAGGATCCCTGTGCTCCACACTCATTCCCATTGAAGACATTGAGCAGCGAGGCTGTGGATATATCCATGGGAGTGACCTTCATGTGATTTACTGCAAGAGAGGAAGAGGCAAGATGTTAGCAGCGGGACAAAAACAAAAGCAAAGCCAACATGTAGGTTGGGGCACACCTGTTAAATCAAAATTGTCCCCCCTTGCTCCTTCTTAAATTAATTTTTCACATTACAGGTGTGGCCAGCAAATCTATCAGCATCATTTTATGTCTTTGTCCCTGCAAAAATTGCTTTTTGCACAGAACAACCTCCTTCCAATTCAGTTGAAGAAAACCTGATGGCCACTTATCTCAGCCAGAGATTAAGCAGAGCTTTCATAAATTCCAGACAATCCTTTACAGATAAAGCCTGGTTGGTTATACTAGGAGATATGGAAAGAGGAAACAATAAAACTTTACTCATGTTTTATTACTGCCTGTATTAATTCATAAGTGGAACATTTATCACATATTTTTCATCATTTCTTAACATTTGCTAGCTACCCTGTAAACCTAACAAAATAACGAGTTCGCATTGGGAAATTTGGAAAACACCACAGTTGCACTATCATCCTACATTGCCTGTCCTTTTTTCCATGAATTATAAAATATAGATGACCTACAGAAGGATGTTTTTTTCTCATCTCTAAACATTGGCTGCAGCTTGCAATATCAAATGTAGAACTGCTGCAGCTTCTTTAGTTCTAACCTGCTTTTATTTCAAAGGAGTTTAAAGCATACAAAGGTTCATTTTCCAGCCAAGTTAAAAAAGCTGGGAAAAGCCAAAATGAATGTGGCTGCAGAAGCTGAACAGAGATTTTTCCTGGTGTGTTTAACATTGTGTATCAAGAAAAAGGGATCTGAATGGATTGGTACTGATGAAAACAGAAACAAATAACCATCCCACATGCCTCCCAACTTACCAAAATCCCAAATTCTCTTGCAGATCATTTTATAGTAAGATTTGTTGGGACTTTTCCTGAGCTTTTATAGACAGCCATTTGACTCAATGGCTTTACAGTTCACATTATTTACTCTAGCTGGTGTAAAATGTAATTTACAGAAATTCAACCGGAAGGTTTTACCTAAGCCAAATTAGTGACCTTGATCTGTAAGGAAGTTGGCACAACATAAACCACACCTGCAAGGAGAAACTGGATTTCACGCCAGGAGCTGAGCTGGGACATGCTGCACATGCAGCTCTAAATTTAGAGCCAAAGTTCTGACAGGCAAGGGTATCTCCCACCTCCTACAAAAATCTCAGATTAGTCAATTATTTCTTCTAGTTGGATGCTTTTCTAAATTAGACTCATGTAAGATGCATTACGCTTCTAATGTGGTAACTGAAATAAGGAGAAGAGCCTACAGAGGGCTTGAGGCGACCAGAGGCTCCGCTGGGGCTAGTGCCATGGTGGGATGTTGTGTTTTGGAGATGTTTGTTTGTGTGAGTGGTCCAGGCCCCTGAGCTCTTTTTAAGCATGGTGCCACGGGGCTGTTTGCACAGGAAAACTTCTCAGCCGTGGGTGGCATCACCACCGAGAGCTGTTTTCCTAAGTACCCAATGGGTTTGGGTTGGATAGATCTTAGCTCTGGTGTCTTTGCTCTGGTGTCTTTCATCAGAGCTGTCTTTAGGGACACTCTTATTTTACTTGAGGGCCCCTTGGGAGCACATGAAAAGATGCATGCTGCTGCATCTGTCTTCCACAGAAAATTATTTATAACGCTTCAGATCTGAAATGCCTTCTGAAGATGCTTTTTTCTCTCTACTGAAGGAGCCCTAGGGCACAGATCTAACCACTTCTCTCAGAGGCTTGACAATTGGCTGCCGGACTTCAGGATCACTAAGTAATGTGAAGTCTTATTTTCTTGTGTGTGTACTTAAAGACCCCTGCCTCAAATGAGTATTGCTTCAATGGTGTGAAATGCCATGCAGCTGTATAGTTTGGCTGGGCATTCACACAATGCCTGCAAAATTCCCAAGAAATGAAGAACTCCTGAAAATCACAGAATGAAATCATCAGCAACCAAGTCATTATGAGCAAACTGCTCTGGTCCATTGCAACACCTCCCTCCCCATTGTATCAAGCTACTCTACCTTTGAACACAAACTCCGTGCCACCCATGACTTTGGATGAGTGGACTCCCCGGCTGTAGCGTCCCTTGGCATAGATGGTGAAGGTGGGGTGCTTGCAGATGGGGTCGGAGTAGTGGTAGTAGTGGCCCTCCCAGGTGTTGTTGTTGTCGTGGAAGATGAAGTGCCGAGTCAGGAAGAGCACCTCTGGCCGCACCTCACAGCGCTGGCTCACCCACTCTCCGTGCAGCCCGATGGTCAGGTCAGCCTTGGGGGGCAGGATGGGTGGGTGGTGCTCATCCGAGCGGAAGATGATTCTGCACGCGATGCACGAGTGGTCATGGTTCTGAAACAAAGCAGAGAGAAATCTCAGTCGGCATCACCTGAGGTACAGGGCAGTACATCAGGCCTGACACTTCACACTGAAGTGACACCAGCTCCACATTTTAAGGAATGCATTGTCATTTCTGATCTTATTAGTGGCACCATTTGGTTTTGTATGCGTAGGACTGCACAGCAGAGGAGCATGTATGAAATCAATTCTCTTGTCCACATTTATCTGAAATTAACATTTTAGTTCAGGATCTCAAAAAGGCTGGCATCCTTCAAATCATACAAGAAAATGGCAGATGGTAATTCACTATGAAATGAATTTTGCAACGCTTGTGTCAGAAATCAATACTTTTGTTTATTTATCTCTTTTAGTTTTTAACTTTAAATACTGTAGATAAACATGGATGTCATAAAGATGTCATAAAGACTTCTTTCTTTTTGGATGGCACCTCGGGAGAATAGTAACCAGTGCTTTCTTTTCAGCTTTGCTGAACCCTAACACAAGTTTGGGAAGTGTGTGATATGGCTGGTTGCTGCTGGACGTGGTGAAAGCTTTATGGCCCTCTCCAGCAGGAACAGGGTCCACGGTACATGCCGAGCTCCAGGGTTGCTCACCACAGCCATGCAGCAGTTTCAAGCAGCCAAGTATCCCTGGCCCCAAATGTGAGTACCTGGGGTGTCTTAGGAGGGGTCTGCAGGCTCCAAGTCTATGGCAAGAGTGGAGAAATTTCAGGCTGAGGCTCCCATTTCCTGAGAGGTAGTTACTTTGCACATAGACCATTATTCGACATCCCAGGGATGTAGAACAGCAGCCATTTCACTATTCCTGAAAAGACTTTGGATGACTCTCTAGTCTGTGATGGGGCAAATATAAACCCTGTGTAGTATGTGTAAAAGAAATATATTCTCTGATTCTTCAGATTCTCTGAAGCTACCTATGGTCATTTTATTGGAGGAATTCAGGGCACTAATGAAGATTGTGTGAATGTCACCCCTAAAGCGAGTCAGAGCTGAAGGTGGTGAATGGAGAAATGCTGATTTCATAGCAGCTTACGTGGACTTTGAAGTAAGAACAGTGAATATGAGCATTTATGTTAAAGAGGATGCTCAGAGAGGCCTCAGAAAAGAGGGCTTGAAAGGTGTACAAAGAAAAAGTATTTCTGTACATCTCCCAGATGGCTGCATGTTGAGCTTCAGCTCTTATTCCATGCACCTCAGGAAAACACCTCACAGACTGAATCTGGTGGATGTGAGTAACCCGCCAGTGCATCCCCCTCTCTCCAGGAAGGATTGAGGAGTGTCCTTGGGAGATGAAAGCACAAGATCTGTGTTGATTGATCTGAAGCACTGCTGGCCAACAACCCTGCTCTGAGGAGGAAGGATGGACCTGTTGACCTCCTGAGGGTCTTTCCACCCCAAAACACATGGTCTTCTGGAGACCATATGGCAGCATGCTCTTAAAGTGGATGCAGTCCCACTGTGGAGCTTGTTACCAAATTTTAAGATATGTTTTTCTCAGCTAAATTCTACAAGCAGGTGCAAGGTCCATTAGTACCTTAGAGAAATACAAAGAACATTTAATTGAGTAATTTAACTGCAACTGGTGAAGTTAGTGCAGATATATATACAAAAAGTATCTTTCAATTGTAATAGAAATAATGTTTTTGATTCCTGGAAATCAAGATGCCTTTTAAGCACACAGTTCTGTCCTGCCATGGGGCAGACTGGCTGCACCGTTGCTTGACACAAGGGCACTGATGACAGTAGCTTTATGGTTGTGATTGCCCCACTCATAAAGTGAAGCCAGAAAGAGAGGAAAAAGACAGTGCTATAAAATGAAACATAACTTAAATAAGTTGAATCCATCAATAGTAGGAGAGAATTTCTGCTATAGTCCCTTCTCTACTGAAGTGCATTTGAAAGCTTCTATCATCTCCCAGATGAGACTCTGGCAGAGCAGTATGTTGGTTTGGCTTACATTCACGTTCTCCTCCCAGGAGTCCATCCTCCAAAAACAGTTTGTGAGCCAAGGCAATTTAACCTGGGAACCAGTGATTTCTGTTGCCCTTGTTCAAAATCTGAAGAAAACCAAACAACAACTCACCCTGTTTTCTTTTTTGGTCACCACTGGCCACCATTACACTGTGAGCAGAGGTGACTCCTTTGGCAAGCTCTAGGAAAGTCCTTGGTAACTCTCTGTTACTTGTCTATAGTTCACCTAGCTGTGGTCCTGAACCACTGTAACTCTGTGCAGCCCTTCTAATGCTGAAGGCTTTGCACCAGCTGTGAAGATCTGGCCAACTGGGCTGCTAAGGCTATGTCCAACCTGACACCCTCCTAGTCACTGACAGTGTGCCCAAATGAAGGGGTTGAGGTAATTAGGCACTTTTTGCATTGAATTGCGAGTACAGCAGGGAGGGGTTGGGGTGGTGAGGGAGGGAGCAGAAACATCCCTCTCACAGCTGTGAGACACCAGCTGGCTCCAGCCCCTCACGTGGATGTACTACTCTGCATCACTTTCTTGAGACCAGCATTTGAATCTAAGCCCACATAAACCTTTCTTGCTGTGAAATGATCTTTCACACTGTTATAAACTTCTTAGTGGAAGAATATGCCATGTATATAAATCCCTCAGTATGATTTCTGCCCAAGTAATGGGCAAAGGAAAAAACTAGATCTGTTATGAGGCAATCTGACTTAATTATGGAATAATTTATGTATAACAATTGACTGTATATTTTACTCTTGCTTTTTTAGGTCAGCTGCTCTTGGCTCTTAATTACATTATCTGAAGCTTTGCAGATCAGTCCCTTTCCATGTGTTTCCGGGAAAGATTATTTTCTTAAAACAGGTGTTCAAAGAAAATAGGGAACAGAGAGAGGATGCTTGAGTCCAAATACTATTAAGAACTCTCTAATAAAAAGCTCATGGGGGCATGATATAAACTAAAAAGCAATAAAACAAGCAGAGAACAGCATGAACATCAGTTCTATGTTTTGATTATCTTAGGTGCACAGTGCAGTATTTTTAATAGTGGGGCCTTTCTAGAAGGACTGGCCCTGAAATAGCTGGAACATCCCTTCCCATGATGGGTGACTCCTTGCAGCTCTGTAATACCAAAGCTGTAGTGCAACCATTCCTCATCCTTCCAGGTGTTTCTTTAAAGCCAATTTCTGAACTAATCCACAAAGTCATGTGTGCCAAAACAAGCCTGAATCTCTGGCTGAAACCTCATTTCTTGTAGTTGGGGAGAAAATGGCTTAGGATCTGAAAATTCCCACCAACATTTTTTCTTATCACTCTCTCCTGCTGTCTCAACTGAAGTGCCAGAGTGCTCTGGAAGCCAAGCAAGGGGGATTTTAATTAAAAAAAGCAAACAAGGATGAGGTCCCTTCATCCTTTTCCCAATTGGTATGGATAGTCAGAAACATAAACCCTCCGAGCACAGTTTAATTTTCTCTGAAGTTCTGTGGAATTCTACGGCTGCCTAGGACTAATTATCTGACACTGGCTATGCCTCATAGCATGTGGCTGGGTCTGTCATGTTGTACACAGCATATCCTTGTCGCAAGGAGATGTGAGATGAGGGACAAGGCATTGAATTTCCTCAAGCACGGGCTCAGGTTTGAACTGTGTGTGCAGTACAGATCTAACCACTATCCTGGGATGATGTAGGAGCCAAGAGCCACAAAAGCTGGGGTAGGGAACCCCTGTCATGTAAATGGATGTATTACCATGAGGGGGAGTACTGAAGAAGAGGGAAGAGAAGAGCCATGCTCAGCTATGGTTTTGCACACCTCCTGAATACCATGTGTCACGGGCAGGACTAGGTGAGACTGAAACAAGTCATGCCTGGTCAGGATGCTGTAAACCTCACCATCCAAGGAAACACGGCACCAGGTGTTAGTGTTAGTAACTAGTGCTCTGAGGATGAGTATAAATGGAAATTCTTGGGAGAACATAAATTTAAGGAAATGCTTCCAGCTCAGAAAAAAAAGAGTTGGACAGTTTTGCTTCACACTGCCAAGGAGCCAAGTCCACAGGAAGGACACATTTATGAATTGCTCAGGATAGTATCAGGCTCGCTCCTCCACCACTGTAGATAACTGCAGACCAAGACAACACTTTAAAAAATGACCATAATTCTCTCCAGTACAAAAGTGATAATTTGCAGGCTTTGCATGACCTCATATGAAACTGAGTTGACTAATGTGCATTAGCCTGGCTCTGGGGAGTTGACAAGCACGGCTGACACAGTTATAACTCAGCCTGCCAAATGGAATGAAGAAAAAACGAAGATTTAAAACTTTAATTAAAAATCTTGAGGCAAGTAAAATGTTGGAGAGAGTGGTAACTCCTTTGCAGAGCTGTCAGATGGATATTTCTTTTGGTGGGGAACAGAGGTGCTGCAAGCAGGAAGGAGGGTGGAGATATGCTCAGATTTATCTGTAAATGTGTACCATATATTCTAAGATATTGAGGAATGGTTTTTATTAACGGCTCTTATGAAGGGGAAGATAGTGAAGGAATCTCAAGGCACTACCATTACACAACTGTCTGATCTATGATGTTGATTCTGTTGCACAACCCTGCATAAAACTGAAATAAACAAAACCAACATGAAATGCAAAATTCTTCTGGTTGTTCTTTTCTGGTATAAATGACTTTAGCCTGGGCAAAAGACAAGAACAAAGAGAAGACCAGACTTCTCAGATGAATGTGCTTACATGTCATCTGTCCCATTAAAATGATACTAAATTATGGTGACATGAATGTTTTATGAAGTATTAACAGAAATAATTCCTGGAAAACCCAAAGGAACAGCTTGAATGTCTATTTTCAATAATAAAGTATTTCCAAATAAAGCTGCCTTATGTATTTATTATACCTTTAAAAAGCAAGCTATATAGCCCTCTAAATCATGCAATATTACCACTGAGTTTTCCCTGCCCTTTAACAAAAGATGAAGCCACTGTGCTTAGATGCCAACCCTAAGGAAGGCATCAGTAGTTTAGATACATATGCTGAGTTGACCTGAAGGCCTGGGGTTTATTTTACTAGGATAAATAGTTAATTTTGATCCCTGGTGCTGCATTTGAGTTGTGACAGGTTTTTACTGTAGATGCAGAGCAGACAGTGGTAAATGCAGATGTGGCACCTTCTCTGTAGGGCCCCATGTACACTGTTACTGTTCATAAACCTGAAATTAACCCATCTGAGCATTCTTCTGAATATTCCTGCTTTGCTTCCCCTCATAATCTTCCTAACCAAGAGCTCTTTCCAAGTAATAATGGACAAAAGGCACCCTTCAAGTGTTGCCTTAATCTAGAAGTCCAGTGGCGCTACTCAGGCAAACAAAGGAGTTTTGTCTGCCAAAATTAAACTTTTTGGTTGAGTATTTTATATTTCTCTGAGGCACTTCACATGTTTAACATCTATTTATTAACTTACAATTGCATTTCCCTGGGAGCTTCACAAGTACATAGCATTCCCTTGGAGATGAAGTCACTGTGTTTCAAAGAGATGAAGACTCAAATTTTTGAAAAACACAGAAAACTTTGTACACTTTGCTCTTTCTTGGCTAACAGAAAACCCAAGCACCAGCCTCCATACACTGAATCCGTATCAACTGCAAATTCCAGGTGCTGCTGGAAGTCAGGTCCCAGAGGTGAATAAAGTTGCAATAGAGAACTGATTCATTAGAGTCACATTTTAAAGGGCAAACATCTTACTGAAAGAGTGTGTCCAGCAACTGATTGAGCACGACAAAGAGCAAAGGTTATCCCAGCACTTTTTAGGTTTCTCGTGATGCTCCCTCCAGACCACGTCAGCCTTATTCCTAAGTAATGATCTAACCAGAATGACCGGTCATCACAGTCCTGCTCTGATATTTCCCGTTACTCTGTCACATGATAAAATAGCACAAGGAGTTCTTTGTTTACAAAGCAATATTGCTGAGGCAATTACATGTGAAATAAGTCTCCCAGTACTGCTATTATACACATTTTCTGTAGTTTAGAGCAGACATTTCTGAAGACATTTTCTGTCCTGCACAGAGAATAAATACTGCATTCAAGCCTTTCTTCATGCTACAAGTCCCTGTATACTTTTATGATATTACAAATAATCAGGCAGCCTTCTTGGTGTTGTCCTAACTAGAAAAATTTTGTATAATATATGTGATGATGGCCAAGCAGTTCCCCCTTCCTGCCCTTCCCACCCATGTGCTCTCATTCTGGCTTGAAGAAGCTCCATGTGTGATAGCTTGAATCACCTGATAAATCTGCAATGTCAAGAGACATCAAAGATGTTCATCTCCATTCATCAGCCAGTTCTAACTAGTATCTTCAGCCAGGTTAGAAAACAGCCAAGATAAATCTATATAGTGACCTATTCATCATCTGCACTCAAGAACTTCCACATATTTTACAGGAAGAATTTTTTTAAGGTATGTTCTTATCTAAGAGAATTCGTAAAGCCTTAAGAGATGACATATTAGATGTTTTTATAAGCTCCCTGATTCTACATGAACACTTGAGATACGGTAATCTGTGAATTTATTCAGATTTGTAGCTCAGCATAAAGCTGTCTGGTTTTTGGACAACCCTTTTGATTTACCATCCCGTGGTGAAATCGCTGCAGGAATTTGGATAAGGTCCAATTCTATTTGTTTAAAGTCCCGATCATGTGGCTTTGGCATTCCTAACATATCCAGCAATCATTTGCTTTTAATTACCATTCATTTCAACCACATAAGTAATGAATGTGGCTACCACATCCAACTTACAGGCTGCGTAAACTCTTGGGCTGGGTGGAACTTTCTTCTATATAGAGGCTTAGCTATAAATTTAACTCCAAATGTGAATCCTCTTAACTTATTTTAGGCAAGCCTTTATGAGTCTAAAATATAAATAAATAAATAAAAAGGAAATGAAAAAAACCTTAAATGAAAGATTCCACACAATACACCTGATTCACTTCAGAAGCAATTTCCTGGCCTCCCCAACCTCTTGGTATGACTGTAGAAACCTTAAAAAAACAAGTTGATTTAACGTTTCTATTTATTCATGGTGTCCAGTTTCCAGAGGAGTCTGTGACTTGTAGTTTTAAACTCAATTTAGCATTTAAACTCATTTTCAGCTGGGTCCCAGTGGAGCAACAATTAAAAAAGGAAAAGAGTTCAAAAAGGAAGGGTTATAACCTTTCAACGGTATGTTTGCCTGGACTTCAGAAAAAAAGGAAAAAAAGCACTTCTGTTACTGCTCTTCCTGCATTTTGCGAACAGTAGGTCAGAATGCCTGTTGAGAACCTGTTGGTATAGGGATCTTCATGCTTAGGTACAAACCAACAAACCCGCATCTTGGAGTCTTTCACAGCAGCTGAAGCAAAGGTACATTTTTTATGGTGTTGCTATTTATATCATGCTGAAAGCCTAGTATCAGGAGGCCCAGCTTCTCTTAGCTAGCCTTTCTCAAGAAACACACCTCTTCTATGCAAAATTTGGTCCCTTAAATTTAACAYTGTGTTTTAGAGCTGYTGTATTTTAGAAAGAAAAAGGGATGCTACAATAGCAGAACAGACAGGCAGGAAAATCATTACCTRAAATTACAGCAGGCCTGGACAAAATCTTAATTTTCTAAAGCTGTCTGAAAGTACATCTGACTGCCCTGACTATAATGAAATTACTACACGGTGGAAGTGTAGGCATTTACTATCTTATATATCAGCCTAGAATAAGACACCTAGATTAGACCAGAAAAAATACTCAGGTCCAGTGATTTAAATCAAGATCTTGTCTCTGTTTCAAGGGGTTTGAAAAAGATCTACAGTATTTTCTAGAACAGATACAATACAGCTGCTATCTGTTAACTTCTATCTATAGATACCTGCAAGGAGGATTTCTAGCAAAGAACCCTCACTCCCAAATCAGTCAAGTGAAAGTTGATGTGGGTTGTTTGAATCAATTAAAGAAAAAAAAAATTGCAGAGGATCGGGCTGCAGTATATCTGCTGCTGCTGCTGGAACACTATTTTGGGAAGGTAAGCTTAAAAAGAAAACTCTAGTTTGTCCTTGGTCACTTGAAGACAGCGTAAGAATGACAGAAATTACCGTAGTTTTCATACAGCAAAACTGTCGACTGGATTTAAATGATCCCTAAGCCAGGATACAAAGCAATTAAAGGCAGATCACATACGGACCTAATCTACTAAAGTATTTTGTTCACAGGAGAGAGAAACAACCCAGGGCAGACAACTCTGAATGGAAGGGAAAGCCAAGGCTTTTTCAGCAAAACTCTCCCTTCTCCTTGTTGTCTTTCCTGCTATTTCTGATAAGCTGTAACTGACTTTTGAACCATTTGTGGTGAGATGATTAAAAATGGTGGTAACCCATTAGCTGGAAGTGATGCTGTAGCAATGCCCAGCTGGAGCACACCGATAGCAGCAGCATGTGGCAATGTGGTTCCAATTGCTGCCTGCCTTTGAAATGTCACCAGGAAAGATCTATGACAGCCTTCCTGCTATAGGCCATCAGTGTCTGTGCTTCCTGTGTGAGTTTTATTTAGCTTACTATGGGTTGATCAGTTCCCCATGAAGCTTTTGAGGTCCCTTTGAAAACAGAATTATCAAACGGAATTAGAGCCCCATTCAAAATTCACCTGTTTCTCATTTCATTAATGTGTGTGCCTATGTCTGGATCCATGACCTGCGCAGTCCATCAGTTTGTTTCCCTTCATGCTGCCCCTTCCATGTGTTTACCTTTCAATTTCTGCTAGCCTACAGCCATGGTCCCAGCCAACCACTCTCACTTCTGCCTACAAGTCTCTGATTCCATCTTCAGAGTGGCCTTTATTGAGTTTAATTAATGAGATTACTTCTTTTGCATATTTGCAGTCACATAAACTACAGCAAAGTCACTGTTCTCACAAACTAAGTTCTGTTATCTTCTGTTAATTAAGGCTGTAATCAACCCCTTGTATTAGAAGCATATCTACATTTTGTCATCGGTATTTTAAAAAGACGGTATATGCAAACCCCCAACACATACCTTGGCATTTTGAAGAGGAGGTTGGTAACTAGAAGGCCGATAGTACCTCCTTTGAGTAGCATCAGTGTGGATGTCTCCGAGGAATAGCTCCTCCACAAGGTGATCTAAATTGTGGTGCAGGTACTGCTTCTCTACACGGATCAGCTGGAGTTCGTGCATGGCAAAATTCAGAGCTTTGGTGCATTCACAGCCGTTCTCTTCTCTCAGCAAATCATAGCTCACATCCTGCTCCCAGGGACTGTCTTCTGGGATAAATCCAGGACACGTCTGGTTCACCAACTCACCTAATCTTTTGGCTACTGCTTCGTTGTGGCATATGATCTGTACGCTGCGGAGCTGATAGTCGGCCTCGGTGCCGCCCCGGATGATCCAGGATGCCTGTCGGAGACGTATTTTGCCACGGATGACTAAGGTGTAGATGGGGTTTGTGCAGCGATTGCCACCGTAGTAGAACTGATAAGCCTTGAACGTGCTGTTGTCGTAGAACCTGTAAGATCTTGTGATGAACTCCGGGCCTGCTCTAACTTCGCAGCTGTGGGAGGAAAGAGAGTGTGGAAACAACATTTTAGCAAGGTGGCACATCATGTGTACTACAGGCAACAAGACCCACGTGGGTCCAGAGAGGCACCTGGGTGCTAATATCCCTTCAGCAGGAATGGGAGTAAATAGGCATCCGTGGCCTGCCAATTATCCAACAATTCCCTCTGCTGCTATTAATACACTGCTTCATGGTGATCATATCTAAAGGCTTTATCTTGTAGGCTTAAACACTTTGAATTGTGTTTTGCTTTTGCCTTTTGTCCAGGGACCACCATGAAACTCAATTCTTCATTGAAAATAGCAGCAGCTTATTAAACATCCGTTGCTCTCTTTTGCACGGTAGATTTAACAGAATAACTGATAACATCAGAAAGTGAAATGCCATACGTCCAGGGAAAGCACAAAGAACTGGCTCATAAGCTGCTCTAGAAGCTTCTCTGTGTATGATCTCTGTTCTGCTGTGGATATGCAGGATCATTTCCTGAGCTTTTCCACTCAAACATTCAACAGGGTGGCAGTCAATGCAAAGTTCTGACTGTTAATGCAAAACTACTTGGCTTGAATTTGGACCATGCAATATTCAGGCTTTATGGGTTCCTCCTCTTTCTTCCCAACACCACTCTCCCCCTCTTTTTTTTCCTGGAAGTGCAAATGGCAGTTAAATTCCACTTTCTGTAGGAAGCCCTTCTGTGCCTTCAAACTTGTTCCCCATGTCACCTCTATACTGCTTAATATAAACAGAACTGTAGAATTTTTAAGGTTGGAAAAGACCTCTAGGACCATTGAGTCCAGCCATTAACCCAGCACCACAATGTTCACCACTAAACCACATCCCAAGTGCCACATCCACACATCTTTTGAACACTTTCAGAGATGTTAACTCCACCACTTCCCTGGGCAGCCCTATTCCAATGCCTGACCACTCTTACAGCAAAAGAACTTTTCTTAATATCTAATCTAAACCTCCCCTGGTGTAACTTGAGACCATTTCCTCTCATCCTGAAAAACACTCCTTTCTATTAAAAAAAACCCCAGTCTTTCCTACTGCAAGTCACTTCCAATGAGCATGTGAATATTGCCTGCTGAGACACAGAAAGCAAAACAGCTCTCTGAAATACAAGTTATCAGGTATAAAGAGTAACAGGACTAGTGAAATACAGCTTCAAAATTTATTTTGCTGATAAAACCTGTGCTAGACACATGCTCTGAAAACAAGGACCCATTTGATGGATCTAATGCATGCAGACAAATATAGTAGAATGTTATCTTTGAATGAGCATCCATTTTGGCAGCTTGGTAGGCTCCTTCCTATTCAGAGAGATTTAAAGATATTCCACAGCATGCTGTTTAAAATCCAGACAATAAATTGATTCATCAAGACAGCTTTATGGCACACTATTTTAATGTACATAATGCTGCTCCTTCTCCTTTTATGCATAAACTTATAGAAAGCATCTGGAATTTAGAGCATCACCATATTAAAGAAAATATTTCTGTTGTTGAAAATGGGAATATTCATCCTTCCCTCTTTGTTTTTTTACCATCTTCTGTTCCCCATCCCAAGCATCTTGTTTTATCTTTTCTTACCCAGTAGAGACCCAGTGGCCCTCAATATTGGGAGGCATCTGTACAGTGATCCGGGCTCCATTGTGAAGGTGTTTCAGCATATGATGGCACTGTGACTCCTTGAAAGCCCTCCAGGCACTCTTCTCCAAGGACCGAGGGTGGGACCTGCTGTCCGGGTGAAGAAGAGCCGAACCTTCTCCCAGCCCTGTGACAGGAAGTGTAAATTATATCATGAGAACCTGCTGAGAAGGGCTTCAATGTGACAAAGGATATTGTGACCATCTTGTGTTGAATGACGCTTGTTCATACCGTTATGTGTCTTGGCAAATACTGTTTACATTTATTTTCTCATCTGAAAAAAAAAATTATTGGAAGCTTTTCCTTTCTGTCACACCACTAATAATCCATAACATAAATTTATGAAATAAACTGGGGAAAAGAGATCGAACTGAAGTGTTGTGTTTCCACAACCAGGAGATGTGGCTCTGAAACTGAACTTTATAGACACCTCTGTAATCTCTGGTCAGGACAATCAAAAACCTAGACTTTCAAACTTTCAGAAAGTTGCGTCCAGATCCGGACACAAACTTTGTGGTTTCAGCCCACCTCTAATTTGAACGCCTCTATAATAAACTTGCAAATAAAGACTACTCTTTAAAGTCTAGGGAAAACAGATATTAAAAGCAAAGTCACTGCACACAGGAAGCCTGTGATGACTGAGATGGTCAATTAAAGGCAGATCCTTCTATTTTTATTTTAAAGGGGAAAAGGAATTTCAAAAGCTAACTTTATCTCCAGCACACAGTAATTTTGGTTTCTGGTAATGTATACATACAAAATCCACCAGCATTTTCCCTACACAATATTAATTGAACAAAATGAATACACAGTTTCAAAAGGAATGCACTTTTACTCTTTTAGACACAGCCTGCTCTTAGATATGTTGGAAAACATGGATCAAAAGAAACCCCCACATCTAGGGGTTAAAAGGTGACAAACATGAACCTTACATTATGTGTTGGAAACTGTATTACATTGCCAGAAGGAATCTGAGCACCAGACGGCTACAAAATGGATAAAGGGGTGAGGTGAAAGGGAAGGGGCTGTTTGAGTGCCTGGGAAGTTGGGGCAGCCATCTCAGGAAAGGGATGTCTCACTGTAACATGCTTCCAGGGGCAGGGTCTAGGATTCATCCCCGTATTTTCTGCTGCCCTCTCAATTGACTTGGATAAGAAACGGGGCTGTTGGAGCTCACCAGTGAGAGCTATGCAGTACAGGATCCTATGCTTTATGCTCCAGGCCCATGTGACACTTGGGCACATGCCTGGTGTTAAGATACTTCCTTAAGCCTTTCCCATTTCCTTTTAAAAAAAGTGATTCATTATGTTGGCTAGGTCTTGGCTAGGTCTTAGATCTTCTGGAAGAAACTTGGGTAACACCTGGGAAAATGGCATTGCCAAAATTATAAATACATGTTAACCATTTAAAAAACAGCAGGTCGTCAGCTAAACAGAAGCAAAGACTTGTCCAGGAGACAGGATAAAAAATGATCAGAAAGAATACAATAAATACCTTAACCTAAACAGTGTTCACCATTGAACAACACCAGGATTTAATGCAATTAATGAATACAACCTCACAAAATCTCTCCTGGAAAATCTGATAGCTTTGTTAGGTTGCAGGTCACAATTCTTCAATGTGAATGGGAATTTATGGCCTTGCCTTCTATAGGGCAATAAATACTAGAGATACTTTGATATTTGAGTACACTGCCTGAGATGCCCTTACAGCAGCCTGATTTTCAGGTGTTCAGTATTTCTCCCTTGCTGGAAGTCAGAAAGTTCTCAGGTATTTGTACATTGCCGAGCAGAATCACTCATGCTAGCATCAAACAACTCTCACTCTGCAGCCAGAGATGGTATAGCCATGACAGGGTGACGCTCTCCTTGAACCAATTACATCTTTGGAGAGGCAGCATTGACTACGTTGGGCCTGTGCTTCATGTCCATACATGGTACATGGCAGAGGTTGTAGCCACCAGTGCTAACATCTCCTGCAGGCAAATTATCTCACACTGAAAAAGGACTTTGAAAATCCACATTTCCTTCTGAAGTTGTTAAACATTTGAAATCTGCCATCACAAGGTTTTGAAATTGTTCAATCAGCTATTTCCAAGGCATTGCTATTTCCCATTTTGCCTAGCTCATGTCATATGACTCATGAATACAGATGCATTTAGAAATGATTTATTCATTTAGACATACTTGGGGATTTAATTTCTTCAAGCAAAAATTCTTCTGTGGGAGGACACCATCTTGTATGTGCGCATATCAAAGAAGAAAACACAGTAACCACATCAGACATTCCCAATTATTCCCTAAAGGAAATAATGAAAAGAAGGAGTTTTTGAAAAGGAGTCAAACTTTATGCGGTATTATACAGTGTCTTCTTTGATACAGCTCAAAAGCAATTGTGTCTCAGCTCTCCACATCACATGAATGTAGCTCTGTCCGCAACTTGCAAATGATAAACTGCAACTAGGGAATGGAAGGGAGATTTGCATCTCAGCCCCTGAGGAAAGGGTATTTGTTTGAGACTCTATCCATCCAAGTGTGACAAATGAAGGCAAGAACAAATTCAGGTAATCAAGAGAGGCATGAGAACATAATGAAGGCTGCAGAGACATAGGGAGAGATGTAGAAAATACACACATAGAACAGTTTGGGTGGGAAGAAACTTTAAAAATTATCCAGTTCCACTTCCCTCTGACCATGGGCAGGGACACCTTCCGCAGGACCAGACTGGTCAAGGCCCCATCCAGCCTGGCCTTCAACACTTTCAGGGATGAGGCATCCACAACTTTCCTAGGCAACTTGTTCTACTGCTTCACTACCCTCACAGTAAAGACCTTCTTCTTAAAGAAAGATAGGATTAGATTTAGATCTAATCTAAACCTGCCCTCTCTTTCAGTTTAAAGCTGTTCCCCTTGTCCTATCACTACATGCCTTTGTAAAAAGTCCCTCTCCAGCTCTCTTACAGGATCTCTAGGTACTGGAAGGTGCTCTAAGGTCTCTCCAAAGCCTCCTCTTCTGCAGGCTGAACAACTCCAGCTCTATCAGCCTGTTGCCATAGATGTACTCCAGCCCTCTGAGCATCTTCATGGCCTCCCTTGGACTTGCTCCAGCATGTCCATGTGCTTCCTACGCTGGGGACCCCAGACCTGGGCACAGTACTTGAAGTGGGATCTCACCAGAGCAGAGCAGAGGGACAGAATCCCCTGCCTTGTTCAGCTGCCACTCTGCTTTGGATGCAGCCTGGGATGTTTGGCTTTTTGGGCTGCAGGTGAACATTGCTGGGTCATGTTGAGCTTCTCATCAACCAACACCTCCAAGTCTTTCTCCTTGGGGCTGCTCTCAGTAATGCTGAACAACATCAGAGAACCAGAATATCAGAATATGAAATATTGTATAAAATTAAGAGAGAGCAATGGGACCTTTACCTATGTTTGCCTTGCTGGAGCAAGGAAATACTTAGTTTAGTGCAAACTTCTTCCTTACAAAGAAGTAATTTCAACACTTTTGCAGTTAGTGACATATGCCCGTAGATACAACTGCCTTACAAAGGAGATGTAACTTCCCGTTGTACCATCTGCAGGTCAAACTCTGAGACCAGTGACATGCTTCCCACACAGAGCAGTAAATCAAACACCATCTTCTGTGTTTTTCCTCACAGCAGGTGCTCGGAGGCAGTGCAGTGCCCCCATACCAGGTGTACTGCAAAACTGAGAAACTGCAGGGATGATGCCACTTATTTTAAAAGATCCATTTGGCCATGTTAAATGAGACATTGCTGGAAAGGCTCAGGTTAAAACATGCATTCACAAAACTCAGAAAAGAATTTCACGATTCTTTAGAAGCCCACTTTGGAGAGTAAAGGCAGTTGCAACATAGTTGGAGCCATTACTTTCATTCAGAGAGATCCAAGTGTACTATTCTCTACAGCGCTGACAGATGGTAGGTATCCGTATCTCCATGACTGAGTATCTCAGACTCAGCTGAGAATATTTCAGACTCTCTCTTTGCCTGTTTGAATTTTTGTGTGTTATGAATTGTTAAAAAATATAAAACCAAAATCCACCATGTTACTACTCAAAAGAGTGGCAAACTTCAAACAAACAAACAAACAAACAAACAAAAAAATCTTTGCATGAGACCAAGAACAATAATTTTGCAAAGTCTGTGGTTGGCTCTCACTTTAGCTACACCCCAACCAGAGATTGTTATGATTGTATCCACCACTCCACAGCATTTGTTTTCACAAAAGAGCAAGTCCAAAAGTAAAAGGAAAATTCCAGAATCCACCTGAAATACCAGGCAGTTAAACAAAAGCATTTTATGATGAGCTGATATCCAGCTTCCCTTTCAAAATCAAGCCCTAGCAGTGACAGAGTTATAGCATGAAACTAATTGAATATAGCATAAGAGGTGCTAAGGTTCACTGGGGATCCCTGCCCAGAGCCTCAGAGATCACACAGATCTTTGAGGGCCTGTGATCCCAGATCACACTTTACAGGGGCAGGATCCAACATCCATCTGAGTGGGAAAGTGGAGGCCTGTACAGCTGCCATGCCTGTAAGACGTGGATAGGAACACGCACCACACCAGACAGAGGGCTTCAGGCTCTCATGTTCACCTATAAACCTGTATCTGATGTGGGAACAACCATTCAAGATAAAAATAATTGTTAAGGGAAGATAGGTTACTTTCAAGTTCTTCAAAGATTTCTGCACATAGCTGCAAGTAAAATACAAATCTTAAAAGCGCAATCTGTTGGCAGCCCGTTACCCAAACGTGCTTCAAAAATGGTTATGGCAAAGCTCTCCGCCAACATTTCTGCAAAAAAACTGCAAGCTGCTAGAATAAATGTTTTGGTTTTCTGAAAAATAGCATGCAAATAGTGTACAACTGCAATGAAGATAATAGGCAGAGTTGTGCTTGAACACAGATAGCTTTAATTTAATTTGTGCCTCAACACCCAGGCCAAATTCTGTTCACAGTTATGCCAGACTGCTGAAGTGTAAGGCCAATAATCTTAAACTGTTTAGATTTTATCAATTTAATGAATGTCTCTACCATAACCTAAACCATGGCTTCGAACATGTCCAAGTGTAGCACTTCAAACCAGTCTCAAAGCTACCAGGTGTTCAGCAGGTTCATTCTTTGCTAGATGGAGGAAGAGATATTACCTCAAAGTAGGATTCAAACCTGGATTTAGACTGGGATTGCTCAGCAGGAACCACTTAACTTTTTTTTTTTTTTTTTTTAATTTCTAGTGATGTAAATACAGAAGAACAAAATTTTATTAAGAAGTAAAACAACCTCAAGTGATAGCGTAAATTCAAAATAAGCCATGGCTTAATCTCTGACAGAAACATCTTAACATTGATGCTTTACTCCTGCAGCAATCTCTTTTCAAGTCAGAACTTGTTTGAAACTGGAAAAACCTTACAACAGATAAAGAATAATTGGCTGGATTAACTTTATAGCTCTCCTTATCTGGGCAGTTGCCCTGCACAATTAAATAAATAGACATTTGGATTATGCTCTTTCTTGATGTGGGATAGTGTCAGATAATGCCTATGACAGGCTTTCAGCTCCAGTGCAAGCTCACATAATTGCCATGGAGAATATAATGTTCTGTTACCAAGCCACGAGCTGTGTTTACCAGTGTTTTCCCTGCACTTGAAACTTCAAAGAGTCCTCGCAAGACTGGGGCCCAAATTAGCTACTACAAACAAAAGGGTTGGGAAAGGAAAGCTGGGTTTTATGGCCAGGGAAGCAGACAGGACAATGACTTCCTTTCACATGTATCTGTTGCCTCTCTTGTGCACACAGAGTTTCCAAGTGCAGCTTTTGAAGAGAGGCAAAATGAATGGAAGATTCTGAGGGGGGATCCAAAGCATGTTTACATGGGACAGCTAAAAAGTAACCCCCTCAAAGCTGACAGACCCAGCATGGAGGTCCCCTGTTACCCTGCAGCTTGGTCCTTATTCAATGCCCTCTCTTGGAAGAGATCAGAGAACCAAGTGCCAAGGAGTTACAAAGCCCATAACCTCTGCTTAGCTGAAGTTCTCAACTCGGATGGCTGCTGTTACCTGTGCAAGGTGAAATGGCACTGCCCAGAGTGAGGGTTTCTTTATGAAACCCTGAAGGGTTGAAGCCCATCTTCCTTCAGGGCATTGGGAACTCTGCCCCGGACAGGAATGGGTGCAGCACTGGGATGTCAGTGCAGTTCAGTATCAATGGTAGTTTGGTTTTCCCCTCTTCGCAAGAAACATCTGCTCTCTGTCAGAGACATCTGCTCCATCCTGTACCCACACCTTGGCACTGGGGTTTATTCACGCAGAACTGCCCCCAACTCCCCTGGAACTTGTGTCTGGGTGAAGACAGTGCTAAACAAACTCACTACATATAATCCTACCCTCTATCAGCCCAAAATAATCACCTCACTAATGAAATACTACCCTTGCCCTGAATAGCTGAAGGTATTTGCCTCCAGTGTGGTTGAGGCTACTTTCGGGCCCCACAGTGTGCCAGCCTACTTGCAACAGACACCCTACAGAGGTACAAAAAATTTGCCCTTTCTGTTGATGACATCAACATCTTACCACTGTGTTAGCTCACACACAAGCTACAAAAATCAGTGAAATTGAATTTATGCTGACAAAGTTGTGAATAATTTAGTCCGTCTTCTAACTTTCCCTGCAAATTCTCCAATTCTTACGCTACACAGTGTCTTCTCATCTTTTTATTGTCTTCAAGATTTTGAAATGCATTATTTAACTGAGGAAACAGATCACATATGTCTCCAGCACAGAGCACATTTTATGGCTACGGCTATTTATATGTCCTGATGCATTTACTTATTATTTTCCTGAAAAAGTTTTGAAATAAAACTCTACTATGTAACTAATTTAAGCAACATTACCAGAGAACTTTTAAAAGCATGAACAGTTTTGCGCTGAAAAACCTATCAGTCTTGTTTTCATCATCTTTATTAGTACCATTTCCATGATGTTATCGACTAATTGTTTTAAAGTTTCTAACTCATTACTCTAACAGTAGCATAATCGAAAATACAGTAAAGTGTTTTTTAGCATCTGTGTTTATATATAAAAAAGGTTATGCTTACAAAATAAATTAGCCAAATTTGTTTTGAATCCACTTGAACGTAGGTCTTATTATTCAGATTTTTTGGAGTTGAAGGATCTTAGTGTTTGACATCTGAAACTTCTGTGGCTTTTTGTCTAAGCAAAGAAAACAGTGATAATGGACAACTTCCAGCTGCAAACTTCTTTTTTTTTTTTTGGTGACACTATACATGTACAGGTTTTATTTTGATTAATGAAGACTAGTTTTTCCAAATTTCAACTCAGCGATGTTAAAGTAGGCATTTCTTAATACAGTGAAAGCAGAAGCTTTAGCCTTACAGGACATTTTATCTTGTGTCACAGTGCTTTAAGCCCTAAAAATCCTCAAGCACCTACCCACACTCACTCTCTTTTAACCCTTGAATTGTCATATGCAATAGAAATCCAGAAAGAAAACACTGCATGCTGAAAAGAGGCTTAACACTGCAGTCCCCTGGGACTGCTGGTTATCCTTACACATTAATGATTCGGGATAGCTGCTGATCGAAGGATGCTTCTACTGGCTTTATGGCATGGACAGAAAAGCCCTAGACCAAGTTAAAGACAAGAGGGTAAACCCATTCCCATGGGCTACGTTTCAGTACATTATATGCCACTGATATAATTTCCAAGTTTGTAAGAGGGCAGTAGTTTACAAACTCTAGAAACTCTGATCCAAACTGTGAACTGCTACATTACCAAGGTGTTCGTCTACATTTACAAGGCAGTGAGTTGTATCTTTCTACAAGAACTCAGGCTTATGTTATTTGGTGAAATGTAACTGCAGATGGAAGAAATGGATGGCTTTCCTTCATCATCCTCTTTTGGCAGCTGCTGTTTTGATCTGATCACTGGCCCTGATTTGTTTCCTGCTCCAGCCAGCATTCAGCTCTGCTCTGTAATTCCAAGCAGATGAGCCAGGGAGTCCAACCCTGCAATTACACCTCCTCTCTTTACCCTCTAACTTCAAGTCTCCCGTTTCAACTTTTACGTCTCAGATCACAGAGTTTAAAGAACACCTCTGGCGTCCTGTCAGGTCTGGCTCAGCTAAACATGTTTCTATGCTCTCCGGATCTCATAGCTGAGCTGTGAGAAGAGTATAAAACCCCCTCCTGGGGATCAGAGCCTCCTACTTTTTCTTTCTCTAAACAAAATATACCATCAGAAGCCCATGCTCTTTATTATTTATTAAATACCATAGTGTGTGCTTAGCACTTGTACAAACACAGAGAGAGACAATCCCTGCTTTACAAAATCAACCCCAGGAATAGCTTTGAAATCCTTAACCCCAGCTCACAGATCTCCCACTGAATCCATGTAGGTCACTTGCATTTTAACAGTTAAAAAGTTCCTCATTTTACAACTAAGATTGGGGTTCTAAGAAATTTAACTGACGAATGCTGGATGCCACAAAGGACTTCGGAATTACAAAGGACTTCAAAATGATGCTGTAACCGAGTAGCTTGAGTCACACTTTCAGAAGGATATCATACCCAGATTTTTCAAATCTGGCTGCCAAATGTTAGCCGTACCTAAGCAGCTCATTAAACTCCCTCTTTTTCAGAAGTTTCTCTTGAAGAACACTGTCTTTCTGGAAAGATGAGTTATCTGTTTGAAGTGCCTAAAAATGAATTTACAAGCTGAAATTTCGAATTTAAATCCGCTGACTTTTCTCACTAAAATTTTGCCTACTGTGCGGTTTCAGAGAGATGTCAGTCCAGGGTTAAACTGTCAAAGCAAGACTGCGTGTAGTAATACCCAGAATTTTTATGTTCTGCAGCAAAACAATTTTAGTTGGGCACACGATCCGGTGCTGGCATACTTTGGTACGAAAGCTTCCCAGATAACACCTCCACGGCAAAAAGCTTTTCCCGATAAGAGGAGGAACGCGGGCCCCGCAGGGTGTCTCGGCCAAACGCGCCGGAGTTCGGCAGCGCCAGCTCTTGCCCGGAGGCGAGTGAAGAAACTTTGTGTGAGGTGCCCGGACCAACTGCTCCATCCAAGCAGTCCCGGGCTGCAACACAACCCGCCGACAGGCGCTCGGCAGCGGGGAGGCTTTGCCCCCGCCGGTGGTGCCGCTCCCACGCGTGCTGCCGCGCAGACAGGGGTCGGGGACTGCCCGCTCTCCATCCTCTCTGCACGGCTTCTGCCCCGGACCCAGCGCCGGCCGAGCGCACCCCCCGCCACAGAGGCTCCCTCACACCACAGCCGCTCCTCGGGGCACCCCGCGGGCCGAGACCCGCCGGCAGCCGCGCCGGCCCCGCACTCACCGTGCAGCAGCAGGGCTGGGAACAGGTACCGCACGAGGCTGCCGTACGGGGCGGACATCTCCCCGGTTCTCCTCGCCCGCTCCTGCCGCCGCCACTCCCGCCGCGCCGCCCGCGCCTCAGCGCCGCCGCGGGCAGCCCACGGCCCGGCGCTGGGGGGCAGGCGGCTGGCGGGCCGGGGGCCACGGGCACCTCCGGGGCCGCCGCCGCCTCCGCCGCTCCTCAGGGCTCCCGCCCCGCACGCCGCCGACCCGGCAGGGCTCCGGCTCGGCCGCCGCCTCTCTGTGCCCGAGGATGCCCACACAGCCGCTGCCGCGTCCTCACTCGTCTCCGCACAGCGCGGCGACGGCTCCGCTTCATATTTCCCCTTCCAGCAGGCGGAGGAGGAGTGGTCGGGAGGTGGGTACTCCTCCCGGGGCGGGGAGGGGGCGGTCTCGGCGCTGGGCTGGGCTGGCGGCGGTGCCGGACAGCGCTCCCGCGGTGGGGCAGGGGCGCTCGGGACCCGCCGGGCGGGCCCACGGGGGTGGCCCCGGGAGGGAGCGGGCACCGGGCGGTGTGGGCACCGGGAGGGAGCGGGCACCGGGCGGTGTGGGCACCGGGCATCTCGGGGCTCTGCCGTCGGGCGGCGGCTGGGATGTGCCCGTGGCGGGCTGGGGATGGCGTGGGACGGCGTGCGGGGCCGGCCCGTCCTCCCGCGGCTGCGGGCAGGGAGGTGCCGGCTGGGCTGCGGCTCCCGGGGCCGGAGTCTCTCTCTTCCCTGGGGGTGCGAAGCGGGACTTTACCGTCGCGACCGTAAGAGGAAGAGAAAGAAAGTTGGTCTTTTCGAAAAGACGCTTCTGTGTTGTTACTGCTTTCTGTGTAAACGCGGCATTTTATAAGCTAAAAATGCGTGTCAAGGATGCCTTTGGTGCTGCGCTCTCCTGCACGCATTCCCTCACGTCTGTTGTTGATTAGTTTTTCTTTTTTCTCTAGTCTTAGGCCCTGGTCATGCAAACACGCATGGACTTACTGTACCTGTGAGTGACTCGTGCCTGAGTTTAATCACGGGACTTTTCCTTTGTGATGTCTTCTGGATAGGGACATCGTATTTTCCGGTTTGTGGCTGGTCTTGTGGGCTCAGCTGTAGGGCCTCATGGCAAAGAATGTGTAACAAATTGGAGGAAATGTTGAGAAAATCTACATAACTATGTTTTGAACAGCTTAACTGAGCTAAAGTGTTCACATGCCGAATGCTTAAAAAGAAATACAAACAATGTTGATTCCTTCCAAGTCCCTTGAGAGGGAAGAATAAACTTAATCTTCCTCACATATAGGGAGGAAACTGAGACAGAAGCACGTAAATGGTGAGTCTGAGTCAGTGCTCCGGTGCCTTGGAGTTCCCAGGGTTACGCTTGTGCCTTCACACAAATGTCTTTCCAGCCGGAAAGGATGCTTTCCGGAGCACTTGGTGGTGGTCTGTACAAGCCTGTAGTGATCAGATATCCTCTCAATGACCTGGATGGACATGGACAGAGAAAAGCAACATCCTCCAAAAAACAGGTGTCCATGAACATGATCAAGTAACACTGGGTAAGGCTGTGAAAACGCCTTTACCCCGTATTGATTAATCATCGTCTTCTCCTGTAGTTGCCACAGAGGTGTTAGTCAGGTGAGCGTGTGAAGGGCGGTGATTCATGCTGTAGACACAGTGCATTTGGAAAAAGTGTTTGTGTACCCAGATCAAAATTCTGATTTTGCCGCTTGTAACAATCTTACAACAGCAGAGACACCCAAGTAGTTTTTCTTTACAGGTTCAGTAAGTGAGTCAGATACAGTGAGCACTGAAAACACCAATATCCACTCAAGATACAGTACAATATCCACTCAAGATACAGTACAAGCATTTGCATTTCTGAATCTTGAGGACCTGTGATGTACTTCAGATCTGCTGGTTGCCTCTCCTAAGAGAAGTACCTGTCGGGGTTATCAGGGACATGACACTGGGTGTGCAAATGGGTGTTAGAAGGAGAAGGGAAATGTGACGTGTGCCCTGTTGTTGGTTGACTGGGTTGGTACTAAGGGGTCCTGCCTGGTGGAAGAAGCCAACCTGAAGAGTCTCACGTGTGTGGCATGCGCATGGGTAATATAGCATGTGGGAAGTCTCCTAATGTAACTTCTGCTCCTTACCTGAACATAAAAGGCAGGCCAGTGTCTGCGAACAGTAATGAAGGATTAGGAGTTTTGAATATAATTGTATAAAAGCAGCAACATCGAAAGGAGAGGCTTTTTATAGGCACAACCTGTTTTACCACCCCCAGATCGAGCAACATAATAATTTGCAAAAAGATGAGGCTGAGAATTGCCTGCAAAAAAATATTTCTTACAAAAGGCAGTTATCCCAGAAGGTCATGGTTTCTCCCCTGGGAAGTGACAGCTCCCCATGGCAGCATCACAAACAGCTTTTCATGAGAGAAAAGGGCAATGCCTTTAGTGCTCCACTGGACAACTTTGTAAATTAGGCTCTGCTTGTGATTTACTATCGGTGCAGCTTCAGATGTGGTAATGAAATAAAATGAAACAGTACCCAGTGGGATCAGATATGGGAGAACTTGCAAAAACCAGCACAAACTATACTTTGTTTTTTCTTGTCCATTTTTTCCCTATATTTTGGTCATTTTAAGGTTGTGTGTTTTATCAGCCCGATGCATGTTATTTTTCTTTAAATATACCCAGTACTACTTGTTTCATTGCTGCATCCCTCTTCAAAATGTGCTGTAATGGGAAGCAGCAACAAATAACAGCTCTCTGCACTTTGATCTAGGCAGCATGTCACATCAGTACTCATTAAAAATGGCATTAACCAATCCAACCATGACTTTCTGAACTGGAGTTCCTGGGGTGTATACCTAATTTAGGTATAGTGTAATATCATTCACAAAGGCATTTCTTGTGCATATTCTCAAAAATACTGTAGAGGTCAAAACATTTCAAAAAGGAAGTCATCAGCAGAAGTTTGCACAGAAAGGATATTTTTTTGAAACAAAAATACCCAAACCCCAAACCTGATGGGAAATATACTTTGTGGCTGAGGCCCTCTACAAAAAGTATTAAAATAGGAGGAAAACGAACTTGTTGGACTTGTTGTGTGACACTTCAAAGATCTAGGCATATCAGCATAGCACTTGTCTAGGTAAAGTGCCGAATGGTTGGCTGGCTGCCAATGCCAATCTGGTGGTGAAAGATACTTAAAAGAGGGAGAGGATGGGAAAGAATGGAGGCAGTGAGTGTGTGGGACACTTTATGCTATGGAGAAGAATAGGATGGGGCAGCACAGCTAGGATTTGCTAATGGCTATATTATGTTTTTAAAAAGAAGGGACATAAAGATTTATTGGAAAAGAGTGGAGTGACTAATTCGCAAAGAATCAAGTGTCTGTTAGATTTCTGTGAATTGCCCATGGCAAATTAATCAAAATAAGTAGAGAGAAGTTTTTTTTACACATCCAGCTTGCGTTAGAATCCACAAGATGAGCCTGGAGCCTGTTTGATACAGAGAAATACTCACTATGTGGCTTCTTATTTTTGGCTTCAGCTGCTTGAGAAAGAAGTTAATCTGTTTAATGATGTAAAAAAAATGGTAATTGGTTTGTTTCTTCTTTCAATCTGAACTGAAAATGCCATACTTTATGTGGTATAGCAGAAATGGGGTTTATCCATTACTTCCTCCATCGGTTTTAAATATTTAGAATAAAGTGTTTAAGCTGCTGATTTTTTTTTCTTTTTCTTTATTAAAAGAGTAATTGAAAGAACCTCTGGCAATGTTTCCTAAATGTTTGGCTCCCAAATTGAGCAGATTAATTGACCTTCCCCTACCAGATATTTGATCTTCAATGCAGCTACCAAAGCCAGTGGAACTTTATGATTGTTTTAAGAGATGCTGAATCTGGGTTTAGTTTTGTCAAACACGTACCTGTGGTAAGGCTGTCCTGTAAACTAAGGCTCTGAGGTGAAGCAGATTACCACAGAGGTCTATCCTTTATTGCTCTTCCTTGTTTAGGTAGATAATTAGTCTGATAAATGTGTTTTGGAAATGAATTTATTTTAGTCATCTAAGACACAATGCACATGTTGAAGTCCTGTTACCTGGAAACAAGCACAGAAAGTATAGACCAAGCATAGTAAAATGAAGTTATTGTGGCCATTGTCAATAGACTCTTTTCTTTCTCTTTTTTCCCCAGATACACAAAGAGATGTGCATGCACATAAAAACACAGAACTCATCTGCTAGAATAGACTTGATGGTTTCAGAAAAATCATGCTGGTTTTCTGAATAAGGGTTGTTTGTTTTTGTTTTTGTTTTTTTTTTAAAGTTTTTCTAGAATGGTTTAAGAAGTAGGTGAAAATAGAGGTATAAAATGATGTAAGAGTATCCCCTGCAGAGCTTGGGCCATCCCAGACCAAAAAAAAAAAAAGATGTAAAGAGCTCAAACATATCCAATGACTTTTCATAAAATAATCTCTCTCCTTCTTGTTCCCCCACTCACTTCTGGCATTTAAAATGTGGTTTTGATTTGACTATTCAGAGGCAAAGAGGAACTTCTCTGTGTAGAATTACTTTACTGCAACCACGAATTTCATGGTGCTGTTGCTGCAACCAGAGCTTGAGGGCCAGATCCAGCTCCCAGTGAGCTTGGCTGGGGTCTTGCCATTGACTGGAGCAAGGGATGAATCAGGCCTTGGGTGAGGCTGTTGGAAACACCAGCTGGAACAGTCAGTGCTCATATGTTGGTGACATTCATCTGGAAGCACAGCAAACAGGGCCCAAAGGTATTTCTTCACCCAGCGTATGAGCAGCCATCCTAACCCTTTGCAGCACTGCCATCCATTCATGGCACTCAAATACCATGAAAATGGGTGTGGTAAAAATGTCTTCATAAATGTTGTTTAAACCTCCTGTTGTTTGCACAGTGGCTTTGAGATATTGTGACTTAAGAAAAAGAAAGCCACCTCAAACAGCTAAACCAGCAGATTGAAAAATCTGTTGCAATCTGGACAAAAATAGCCTTTCTTATATCTTCTTGCTCTGAAGAGCTGTACAATGGGTCAGAGAAATAATGATTTTGATTGTGGAAGACAAAGGAAAACTTCTGGGAAAATTTAAATGCATGTAGAGTGTTGTTCATTACTGTTTATGTTTTGTCAGACTGAAATTGAGCTTCGATTTTGATTAATTTCTTAGAGAAAATGGAAAATCTGGCAGTTATTTATAAACTATCTAGAGAAGCAGATTTCATTTCCAAACTGAAAAATGGAGTAATGTGATCCCACAAGCTCGTGATTAGAAGTCTCAAGTAGCATCTAATGCACCTGGGAGCTACTTTCTTAGTTTTTATTCTTCTTGTAGCCCTTTTGGGGCCAATGCTTCTCAAAGTTAATAACATCCTTTGGGAAATGGGATTTTCATCTCTCACAGAGCACTGTCCATGGTCTTAATTTCACTTGGCAAATGTTTGCAGCGGGGGATGGACAAAGGGTAGGAAACTGAACCTGTTCCTGGCAGTCCTGTTAAAAATAGAGTTGCTCCCTAGCGAGGGGAGGAGGAAGCCCTCCTGCACTCCTGCACTCCTGCCCTCCTGACCATGTCTGAGCCAAGTGGCCAGCTGGACTGGCTGGAACTTGAGTGTTGCCTCAAGGGAGCAGGTGGGAAATTTTCTTTCATGGTTTTGTTCAGTGTTTGTATTTGGTGATGGGTCCCTTGCGATGTGCCTTAGATACACAAGTGGCCAAGCAGAAACTAAAAGTATGACCCTGTTTTACAGTGCTCCTGAGTTTTTGTAGCAGCCCTTTGGTTGGCTTGTATCCAGTCTTGTTCTTGTGCTAAGGTTGGTTTTTTTCTCAGTGTGATGTCACAGCAGCCACTTTCAATCTTGATTTTACATCGCAGGTCTGACAGTCCCGTGTTCTGCAGATATCTCAAACATACCCATGCTGCAGGCAATTTTTCTTTGTTCATTACAAAGCTGACTTTTGTTCAAAGCATTCACTGAATTTTAGACTCGGGCTCTCACAACCACTCATATGCTCAAGCACTAATGCATTTTATCGAAGCTCCTTCCCAAAAGGGGCTAAGCAGCATTTCAGCAATGACACACTGAAGGTGTCAGCATGGCCACCAAGGACACAGTTGACTCCAAATAAGTGTAGAAGCATTTGTTTTCCCAAGTAGTTTGCAAGGAGGGAGGAGGAAAAGAAGTAAGCAACAAGAAGTCTTGGAGAGTTATGATTTCTAATTTTGGCAGCGGATGTGGAACAGAGGCCGGGGGCAAGCCTCTGCTCTGGTTTGATGTGCAAAGTCAGGGCAAGCCACTTGGTTTCTCAGGGCCTCAGTTTCCCTAACAGTGGGAAAAATTAACTAATCTGTGCATAACATAATGAACTAAGAGGAATGTTTGTACAGTAAGAACTGTAACTTACGGTGGGAGCTCACATGCAGATAGAATGGCATTAATATGGCTTTCAATTAGAAATATCACAGAATAGTTGAGGTTGGAAAGGACCTCTACTACTGTTCATCTGGTCCAACTTCTCTGCTCAAGCAGGAACACCCAGAGCCAGTTGCCCAAGACTTTGTCCAGATGACTTTTGAATATCTCCAAGGTGGGAGGCTCTATAACCTACACAGGACAGCCTGTATATACAGTGTCAGTAATCAACTGCAGTAATTACCAATGTAAAAAGTGTGTTATATACATATATTTGTATAGGTTATGCATGTACATATACAGTATGTGTATATGTATAAAATATGTCTATTTTCTATATGTATGAAGTCTTTGGAACATCTGGATAGTGCATTATCCATGCATTTGTGCTTCAAGTCCATATGCAGCCAGCCAACTTGCTGACTGCCTGAATTAAACTGCAGCCTTCCCAGACAACTCTGTCTGCAGCTGTAAGGTGTTCTGTAGGTTGCCTAAAAGCTGCCAGGTTTTGTAGAAAAACTTTTTATCTGCTAAGAAAATGTTAACCAGCATCTTCTTGGAGAGAAGCTCCAAGTTTCTAAGAGTAGTGGGTAAATTACAGTTTTAGGTAATCAAAGAAGAGAAGAAGGAAAGGCAAGGCACAAACTAGATGAATTCTGGCTGATTTCTTTCCTCTCCTGTGTCTGTACTTGGTACAAGAAGTAGGAAGGTTTTGTAAGGCAGGTCTGTCTTTTCTGTGGCTGATGATGTTTAGGGTCTTAAAAACAGTGAGCAAGTAACTGCTCAGAGTAGCAGAGGGCTGCTCTGTCTCCTTTTGTGTCTTTGCCTGTGCGAAGCAGTTGCATGGTCTCTGTGTCCAGAGGATCACAGAATCACAAAAGTGATTAGGTTGGAAAAGACCTCTGAGATCATCAAGTCCAGCTTTTGACCCTTCACTATCTTGTCAAATAAACCATGGGCACTAAATGCCGTGTTCAGTTGTTCCTTGAATACTTCCAGGGATGATGACTCCACCACCCCCCATTCCAATGCTTAACAATCTTCTCCATGAGGAAGGTCATCCTCGTGCCAGACCTGAAGCTTCCCTGGTGCAGGATGAGGCTGTGTATGTCCTCTCATCCCATCACTGGTTGCCTGGGAGAAGAGGCTGATCTCCACCTAGCCACATCCTTCTTTCAGATAATTGTAGAGAGAGATGTGGTCTTCCCTGAACCTTATCTTCTCCTGGCTCAAGAACTCCAGCTCTCTCAGCCACTTCTTGTGGGACTTGCTGTCCAGACCCTTCATCATCTTCTCTGGAGGTGCTTCAGCACCTCAATGTCTTTCTTTTGCTGAAAGGCCTGGAGCCAGACACAGGACTTGAGGTATGGCCTCACCAGTGCTGAGTACAGGGGGACAATCACTGCCCTGGTCATACCTTCTCTCTTCTCTCCTGGCTTTTATGTTTGAACAAATTTACAATTATCTTGTGGCAAACAGCACACAGAGCTAGTTTCTCTTCCTGCAATGGAAGGGATAACAACAGAGCAGAAGCTTTTTATCCCATCCACTGTTTGTGGCCCTGAGAGCTCTGGCATCCCTTTCCCAGCCTTCCTTTCAGCCCCTTCCCTTTCCACTGCTTCCTGGCCTTGCACCAGCAGGAATCATGGACCTGTGGAGGGTTATAAAACACACCTGGAAAAAGGGATATAGTCACACCTTCCCTGTGTGGCATGAGGCTGTGCATGTGGGATGCTCCAGGAGGGAAACAGTGAGCAAAGATGTGGACCATGGAGTGAGTAGCCAAGGTGTGCTGATCCTTGCAGTGCTGTTTTTCTGTTAGACACTTGTGTGCACAAATAAACACCGCATGTGCAGGTGACCTGTGGAAACGGTTTTCCCATTGAAATAATTGCAGCTATTCAAATTTTAACCACACGTGTGTGCAACTTACTCCTGGCAGATAATTCAGTGGTTGTAAAGCTATCAAGTTACTAAAAATATCCCCTTCAGCCTGCTTTTTAATTACTGAACTGTTTCCCATCATATTACAGGAAGAAAAAGTACATTTGGTAGTAATTGTCTGACAAGAAGGCGTCTACACACAGAGTAGTAATGCTCATCATGCAAGTGTGGTAGACTGCCTGAGATATTTTTAAAGGAGACTTTTACAGAGGTTGCCTCCATTGTGAATCAAGGGGCAGACAGCTGCTGCTGCTGCTTTCACTTTGGTGTCTACCCGATCTGGAAGAAGCTGATGTGGTCAAAGCGAGCAGCTGGTCGGTGAGTCTGCATTGATGCATATCCTGGGAGTAGAATTTTCTTCTGAGCACTGTTGTGTGTGAAATGGAAGTAAGCTGCCTGTGATGAATGGAATTGTTTGGATGGAAGAAGAAGGGGTGAAGTTCATATCCATATACAGATATGGGGGCACAGAGAGATGGGAGCTGATATTTCATTTAAAAAATGTAAAACAAAATGTCTTGCTCTAGCTACTGCCTTTTTAAAAATAATTATATTCTATGAATATAGACAGTGACATGGCTACTGTTTTCTGGCAATGCCACAGGGTCCACATTCCTATGGGCTAACACCTACAAGGAATATGGGAGGAAAGGGAGAGAGGAGTACAGGTGGTTGGATGTAAAGGGCCCTCTGCAACATGCTCCACTACTCTCAGACTCTCTCTCACTTGAACATTAAGGTTGGGAAACCAAGAACTTGAAAGAAGTGAATTTGATTGCTTACATGCTTTCTTTCATGGTCAGCCATTACCAAACTGTTGTTATTCATTTGCTTACTGTCTGACATAAGTCTGTAGCTATTTATGAACATCCCAAGCCTTATTTGACGTGCTTATGCTTGGTTTTGGCATGTTAACAGTATATAAGCTTGTTCTGAAGAGCCGTGCATTCCTTATTCACTGGTGAAACGCCCTAGATATAAGCGCTGGGAATGGTTCCTAGTGTGATAAGCAGGAAAGCTTGTATCCTGGGAGCAAAGAGATGCATGGCAGTCCTTAAAGAAAGGACTTAAATTAACCTACATTTTGCCAACACGGATGACCCACTGTGCTCCCTTTCAATCTTACCCATTCTGTGATTTCATGATTCTTTGATGATGACAATATTTATCCTTTAACTTGTTAATTTTTTCAATTTCCCAGCAAACGTCTATCACCAAGTACCAGGTTGTTCCAGGTTTTATCCAAGTTTATACAGTTCAGAAGTTTTCTACTGCAGTCAGTGGGAATTTTGCCTCTAATGGAGTAGGTTGTAGGGCTAGTGATGAACCCTTTATAGTTCAGTGTGAAAGCAAGTGCAAACAACTAGAAGAAATCTCTTAATAATTTGCATGTTGAAACTTACATTGCATAAATGTGCCATTAATATCATTAATATCTTCCTGGAGATAAGATGCAATGAACTTCTTTGAAGATGAATTGCTCAACTCACCCTTGGCATGACTTCAGTGGAATCTCACCCACTTTTGACAGTGATTGATTTCGTCTGGAGCACTTTCCTCTGGGAGTCCAAGATGTCTATCTTTTCAAATCCACACAACCTAACATCAGAGAACTCAGAAGCAGGACTCTCAAGTTCCAGTACTAGCTCAGCCATGAACTAGCATTATGCTGGTTATCTCATTTAATTTCTGTGGGCCTTGCTTTAATCATAAATCTCATAGGCATACTTATTTCTTGCAAAACTTATCAGAATCTCACCTTGAAAGGCGTACTCATGAAAAATTTAAATATCCACAAATTAAATGCTTCTAAAATAATTTGCAAGCAGAGAAGGAGATTTATTCCCACAAAAAGGAAAGGAGGAGATGTTCCTCAAGGCTGTTGTATAAATTTTTGGTCATGTCTTATATGGCAGAATGGCAAAGAAATATTCTTGGTGTGTTTGCAACAGAAAGGAGGCCCTGTCCTCAGCTTTCTCTTTTGTTGTATTGGTGCTTATCTGTGTGTATGAAAGTTAAAAGCATTATTTCTACAGCAGGAAAAGTGGCAACAGTCCAGGCTTGAGCATGAGTTGTGATGGGCTGCATTTAAAATTTGTCACATTTGACATGGAACGAAAAATTCTCTATGCAAATGTTAGTTTTAGGAAAACAGTGCCAACACTGTAATCCTTTATGTCAAGTGAACAACTGGGCTTCTTTAACCCACTTTTATGCCTCCTTGATGCTGGCTCAAATTTGTTTTGGGTCTGCAGTGGCATTAAGTGTTCATTTTCAAAGTCCGAAGTTTTAATGTTTTGGAGGCTTTGCATCTTGCTTCCAAGGAGGTATGAATGAGAGTGGGAATGGGCACATTTCCATAGTCTAAGTGTCAAGGAAATTTGCCTGTATTGCAGCAGTGCAACATGGACTTTAAGAGTGGAGTCCTTTGCTTTTCTACCTCCTCTCTTTTCATACCTTGAATTTATGTTCTAGTTACTCAGGCTCCTTTTTCTCTCTGTGATGGTAACACCAAGGGACCCGTGGTCTAACCTGACCTCTTGCTTAACAGAAGGGCTTTATTTAATACTGCAGTCACTTGCTGCTGTAGTTGAAAGAACCATTACTTGTCTAAACAGTCTCAGACACTTGGACATAGCAAAGACAATTCAAAACATCCACATGCAAAAAAATATTTTGTTATAATGATAGAGGGAGTGGCACCTCAGAGATATGGTGGCATTTAACACTTAGAGAGATCTGTTAACAAGAGGAGTTTTATAAGCTGTTTGTAAAGAAATACTTATCTGCTGGTGAAGGACACTTAATAAATCGTTGCAGCTGAAGAAATGCTAGGTAGAATGGGGTGCAGTTTATCATACAAACTGCACTGTATTCTCCTGTTACTATTTCTCTGCTGCATGTGAATATTAGTGTTAAAATACTTAAGGTGTATCTTAAGGTCTACTCATAAATATATATATATATATATACAAACACACACACATATATACATGTATCTATGCCAAATTCTTTTATATCTGAACTGTAGATTGTGTCACAAGATTAAACAGCTTGGTTTTGTAAAAGTCAAATAAAACATCTGTTTGGAAAGGCCCTGGCATTGTAAGAAATTTTTTGCAGGCTGGATCTGCATTCAATGAACATTAATCCGCATAAGTTTTTATAATTATTTCAACTCAAATAATCTTATACACTCAAAAACTGAAGCTAAAGGATCTGTTGAATTTAAGCAAAGGCTTCTCCTGAATTGCAGTTAAGTTTGTGTAGCTTTCTGTATGGTAGTCTGTTGTTTTCACTGGCTTCTAATTTACTGAGCTGCTTTAGTGAGCTCCCTACTTTAAAGTGAAATATATTTTTAAATGATTTAAGCAAGAAATGATTTGTTTTTCACCACGGCTGTGAAATGAAGAGAAAAATTTTGCCTTACTTAGCACAAAATCCTGTCTGTGAACCTAGTGAAGAAGCCTGGGGATAAAACAGAGGACCTGGGGATCATAGTCCTTCTTATACAACCAAGTATCTTTTAAAAATATTTATTAAGTGTACAGAAAAACGTTACTCCATCTGAGGAATTAAAATCAGTAACCACTTAAAAATAATCTACCGTATTTATCTCACTTCTTACAATCAGGTCTTGGTACCCAGCTTTCTGGTGTGCTTAACTGTTTTGTCTACAAGACATCCTTGCTTCTCAGACTGAAATGATTCCAGATTCTGTGCAGTTCTGTTTCCTGGTGAGCAGAGGATATATTTACCCATCTGGGACAATCCCTTTATGATCTACCAGGGAAAACATATTGTAATTGCCATGCTTTCTTACTGCTGTTGATACAGATTGGCTGCCTGATGTACTGCTCAGCTGCAATGGAACAGCGCAGCGGGTGGAGGGCTGCTTCTTCTCTGGAAATCAGATCACTTCATGTTGTACCATAATTTCTCAGTCCTTTCTGTATTCCCCTCAGATAAGATAGCTCAGATTTGAATGCTTGCTCTGGGAGCCGGGCAAGGACAAAGAAAACTGTTGTCTTTTCATCAACATACCAGAATCTGTGTCAGAGCAAAGAAATGCAGACTCTGAAAAGGAAAGTTTTTTTACTTTATCTGCCTGAGTAGAAATGAAAGCAGAAAGATAGCAAATTGCCATTGTGAAAAATGCAACAGTTTTCCTGCTATAGCCTCAGTAAAATGCACAAACTGGGAAGTATGAGTGATCCAGTTGTGTGGGTGTTTCAGTGTGGAGCAGGATGGGTGTCAATGCTGTGTGCATTTCCCTTTTGCAAACAGGCTCGGTGAGGTGGAGGGGCTCTTGCAGCCATTCCCACTTTGTACAACACCTTTTGCATGGCTTGTTGCTCCCTACCTTGAGGCCTTGGAAAGATCATAATTTATAAGAACCTCCGAGCTCTTAGTGATCTCCTGTCATTCTAGGAGTAAGTCTGTTCAATCTTCCACACAAGGGTGTGGATGCAATTATGTTGGACCAAGTCCTGGACCTTTTAGATGTACAGATATAGAGGAAACAAACACAAATAGAAGCTTTTAGAAGAGCAGAGGTCTAAATGCTTACCATATTGGTCTACACATGCAGGTGGGGGTGTCTTTAACATTGTTATGCATCCCAATAATTGCACTAGGTTTCCAATGCTTGCCCTCCTATCCCTATTCTCGTGTTCCCTCAACCACACAGACTAAACAATCAAAGACCAGAATTGCTGTTTTTCAGTTTTAGGGCCCCTTCTTTCCCATATGCTTTGTGTTTTGGTTAGGCAACTGGCTAAGACTTTAGAGGCTGCTTATTGGTATCCATGTAGATGTAATTTATCTGTCTTTTATTCCAGTCATTGTTTTATTTGAAATTTTAAAAGATGGTGTTACTATGCTAAAAAGAAACAAAGAAAAATAATTTAACACATGATCCCTTTTGGAAAAGAGAAATTGTTTTATGAAATAGTGTACCACTGTGCAAAACAAATCAGGTTATTAAAAAATAAGAACTAAAAAAAAGAATTAATGAATAATAAGTATTGGTGTCCAACAAATTCTAATCTACAGACTAAGCACCACAGACAAAGTTTAGGCTCCATTCTGGCATGTTCTTATGTTCCTGAATAATCTAATATTTGTCTGTTACCTGTGTCTGGAGGATGTGTTTCTGTGTGAACAACTCTGCTACTTGGAATAAAATTATTTCACTGTTAGAGGTATAGGTAAGTGGCACTAAAGCACTGAATTAAATTTGATCAGATTAAAATGTTCTCGTAATAACCTTAAGGAGTAGGTAAAGGCAAGGCTTATCATGTACATTCAGGAAAAGATGAGGCACACCATAAATTTTCATTCACATATTCTGTAGGCTAGGCAGCTAAATTAATTTTGAGTGAGGTCTGTTGCTTGTCTTTGTTAAGTGTATTGGATCCAACAGTGGGGCACACGTGCTTTTAATGCAAAATGAAGCAAGATCCCATATCCACATAGTTTGTTTCTGATGAAATCTCATCTTATGCATTTGTAAACATTGCTATTTCCCTCCTGGAAGCTCCCACCATTGTGCATAATTTCATCAATTTCTCCCATAACCATTTCTGACAGAGCACGTACTTGGGCACGCAGCACATGCACACGTAGCGTTTAGCGAGGCCAGCAGCAGCCGTGCTCTCACGAAAGGATGGATCTGTTCTTGTAATAGGGATTTTGGTCTATGGAGTGGCCAGCATACGTGGCAGGGGCAGAGTTGTGCCTCTTGGTAGGGTACAGGCTGTCCCCTCAGGGCATCCTCCTGGGGCTGCCTGCTCCTCCTCTGTGGCTGATGGCACCTCCGGGACCAGGACTACCCTGCCCTCATGGTGGGAGCTTGGAAGTTTGGTCCAACCTTCTGGAGATGGGGTCTGTAACAAAGAGGTCCTGACAGAATGCAGTTGGATTTTCTGGTTTTGGTTGCTTCTTTCCATGTGGGAGAACAGTTGCCTCTTCTGGCCAGCACAAGCCCCTCTCTGGTTACCTGGTGATTCTGACCAGGGAACTGATCCCAAAAACTAAGTACTCCTCAGGCCAGCCACTTTTTAGCATGAGGAGATCATGCCCACACCAGTGTAGTGGTAGGAAGGACTGGCTAAAGATTAGGTGGTGTACCAAGGGACATACTCCTTGGGAGGAAAGAAGAGGGATGCTGAGCACTGTGAGTCCTGGAGTGCAGGGAGTTCCAGCTGAAATGGACTTACATTGCATCATGTCGGTCACATTTACAATATTTGTTTGACACCTTTGTTGTCTCGTCAGTTTTCCAGAGTTGAGTATAAAAAGGTAAAAATATTGATTGTAATTTAAATTCTTTTAATGACTTTTCAGTGCAAAGAAAAGCATGAATAAAGATAACAAAGAGAAGATCAAGACTTTTCCTTGTGCTTTTGAAGTAGCAAATATCAAAGCTTTTAAAAAGTAATAAAAAAAGGAATCCACTGGGACTGTTTGAAAAACACAAACATCAAAACCCTATGTTTACAAAAATCACATTTTTTTGATAGAAGAAAACCCTATTTAATTGAAAAAATGCCTGCCATCACATTGACTGAATTATACAATGCTTTGGTGACAGTTGCAGAAATGAAACACATAAAATTTAGTTCTTCATGTCAAGCAGGCCACGTTGTCCCATACTTTTTCAAGCAGAGCTAATTTTTAGTGCAGGATGTCTCACTAGCATGAAAGGCCTATTTTGAGAGCCTTCTGAAAAGCTGACATTTGGAATGAGTCCAGGATAAGTGTTACTGACCCTTTTAAGGCTGAATATTTATTAAGTAAGCCCAGAGGATTTTTAGCTTGACCCTGTCAAATTTAGCAACAAGGATTTTTGTTGGATGTTCTGTTTGGTGTTTTTGCTTTCAGTGTGTATAAATAAATTTAAAAGTATCTTTTTTGAACAAATGGTAGAATGTCTGCCTGTAAGTAAACAAGATAAAATGTTCACAAGCCCTGAATTTTTAATCACATTTGGACAAGCTTGAACTACCACACTTCATCTTGACAATCAAGTATATTTACCTGTTTCCTCCACAGTATCTCAAGCTTTCTCTGAAATAAAATTTTAATGGCTTTTCTTTACCTTGGGGGACAGGATAATCCAATGTAGCTATTGAAATATCATATAGGCATTTACAACATATATCAGTAAAGCAGGATTATTTTATGGGATTTTTTGTTTGTTTGGTTGCTTGTTTCAGTTTTCTGTGTCGTTTAGTCGGGTTTTTGTTTGTTTTTTTATTTTTGTTTTTAAAGTTGAAATATTTTGCTTTGGCTTTAAATTTACAGATTGGGTTCAGACCAGCCTATCCCTTGGTCATTCTTCTCTGACAAGTCATGCTGCTTAAGTGCCCAAAGCATGAGGCATCAAGTGCTCTGTGGATTAATTTATCTATTTTAAAGCATGAGGCATCAGGTGCTCTGTGGATTAATTTATGCATTTTCTTTACACCTTCTGCACTTTGCAATGTGAATGCCAAAGTCTGTCATGCAACTTGTGCAGTTCTCCTTGACATCAATACACTTGTGTTTCCTTATCAGTTGCCTCAGATGACTCCAGAGAAGATTTATCTCCAGAAACGTCCTTTTCTGTGGCAAAGAGGAAGGACTGAAATGTTGCAAGCAGGGTGCTGAAAGCAAGGTGTTGTTCTCATGAGAAAGGGTTGGCAGATAACTTGGATATGAGATGGATATGGTTTAGATGCCAATAAAAATCTATCACTAGAGATAGAAGATAGGAGCGTAGGAATGGCAGTGCTGGTCAGACCAGACACCCATCTAATCTAGGGTCTTTCTCTCTGGTGTTGGTGAGCCATGGATGTCCAAGTAAGATAAGAACAGGGCTTAGTGAGCAGTACTTGCCTGGTGTACTCTCCTGCCAGCCAGGAATTTGGGGCTCAACCTCCCCTGAGCTGGAAGTTGCGTCTGTAAAATGCAGCAGTCCCCTGCAAACCTTTGTTCTGTGAATTTGGCTGGCTGTTTTCTGAAACTACTGGTATCCACAGCATCCTGAGGCGAAGTGCTACAGAGTTTAATAACACGTTGTGTGAAGAGCCTCTGCCTGTCCTTTGTTTTCTACCTGCTGCCTCCTCTCTTCACTCTGTGCCCCGGTTCCTGCCCTGAGGGTACAGTGCTCCCATTGTGCCCAGTTTGCTCCCCCCTGACACACGTGTGTGATTTATGGACCTCTGTCCTACCCCCACTCCATCGTTTCATTTCATTTCCAGTCTATTCTGTTTAGTGATTCCTGGTGGGGAAGCTGATCCACACCTTTGATCATCCTTGTGACCTTTTCCTGAACCTTCCCCAGTTCAAATATATCCTTTTTGGCGTCAGAGGAACAAAACTGCACAGGGTATTCAAGGTGCAGTCACATGAGAAATAACGCAGTGGCATAATAACTGTTCAGTCTTTTCTCTAAAAACCCCACTGTTTTATTTTCCTTACTGATGGCTTCTCGCTACAAAACCTGTATTTATGTGACAATATCCACAGAAAGGATTGTACTCTAGGGGGATAATTGTTTTAGAGATCATAATTTTATATCAGTCTGGAGAGCTAGACTAGACCAGCCTGGCTGAACCACAGCAATAAAAAAAAAAAAAAAAAAAGGTTTCTTTCAGGATGGACCAGATGATTTTTGGTTTTTGTTTAAATCCAGAATGAAAAATAAACTCTTCTAGGGCAATTCACCAAAAATTTACTTTTTTTTCCCAAAAGATTTTATTCTAAAATTTTCTTGATTTGTATTTCTTTACTTTGTAAAGAAATATTATAGTGGTTTAGAGATTCAGAAAGTTTCATGCCAGGAACCTTACATTCAAGCCTTGCAAAAGGCTTTGAACTACTGAAATAAAATAATTCTAGAAGATCACAATGAGTGTTTGCAGTGGAGATTGTGCTGGGCTAATCCTTGGACTTCTTTGACTATGTCAATGGAGTGGTCAGTGTATAAATTAAAATTAGTTAATACAATTTATTTTAAGTTTGAAAGACCTTTGACAGCAGCTATTAAAAAATTAAGTAGTCACGGTTGTTATTGCTGAAAAAGCAGGAAGGAATCAATTTCTATCAGTGATCAGTTTTCATTATTACAAAATCCTAAGAGCAGTGTCTGACAAGTTTCTGTATTACGGCCAATGTTTCGTGTATAGAATAATAACTTGGACAGGATGGTGAGCCCAGAGGCAGTAAGTCAGCAGATGGCCCCCAAATAATTTAGACTAGTCAAGATGAAAGATGTAGATAGGAAGACAAAAACTGGGAAAAATTTGGTGAAGCTTAAGAAATCTAGATAAATGAACTACTCATAGCAAATGAAGTTCAGTATGGCTAAATGCAATTTATAAATGCAGTATTAGTTATAAAAACAATGGAAAAATACAGTGCAAATGTACAGAAGGCTCTGTACACTGTAGACAGTCCTATGTTACAGCAACTCAAGAAAACATTGAAAAATATCTGCTCAGCATATAGCTACTAAGCTGCTAGGAGTAGCATATGCAGTAGGGAAAATCCTACCCAAAGAAGAAATATAAAATATTCATGTAGTCAAATATCTCCTTTTAAATTTAAGAAGTCCCTGAACCACATGGGCTTGGAAGACAAAACATTCATAAAGAGCATAATTTTAAAGAAGTTGCTTCCCTTTGCATAATTATAGTCTTGGTAACTAGCTAGAAAAGTGTTCTGACTGGTGAAACCCCTGACTTTGACTAAATTAGGCTAATTATCGTTATAACTTGTTTGAAGGTTTTAAAGATAACTATCTTTTGGTGTACCAATGCTACCTGTAAGTTTGAGAAAATTCTTCCATCACAGGCTTAATTTACTTAAGACTTGTGGAATTGTTTCTCTTTTGTGACTGACCTGTGCAGTAATATAATCCTGGCTGATTGTCAAGTTAGGGGATAAAGCCCATTTAAAATTTGTTTTTCCTTAATATGCAAGGTTGTGCATTTCTGCCTTGTGCAAGCATTTGAGCTAATAACACCCAATATCATAAATATTCAGAAAAAACAAACATAAAGGAGGAAAAAGCAGCTGGGAAACATTTGTTTAGAAAGTTGATCAAATATTTGCACTTTTTTTTTTTCCTTCTCTCCAGTATTCACTTTCCTGTGCAGGCACAGAAGTAGTTTTCTTTATTCAGGCAATACATTTCATGTAGACAATTCAACCCATTTTGCAAACAACAAGCAACACATAAACTTCAATTGAATAGGTGTGAGCTGAACTGCACTAGCCTGTGGTGTGAGGTAGGCACAGCATACCAATTAGAAGCCACCTCCCCTAGTTTTAATACTGTGGCAATATTGTATCAAAGAGGAAATGAATGGCAAAAGTGGAATTTGACCAGCAGACTTGAATCAACATTTTCATTGCAATGAAGAATGTCCTAGATCTTTCTGTGGCTGCAAATGGCAAGGTGCTTCAGCCAGACCCTCTGAGTGATTCACTGGTCAGGGAGGGATTGCAGCAGATTCCTTCCAGCTTTTTCTAATGTCGAAGGAGGTACATAAGGCACCAGAGAGCAGTCACTGTGGATCGTACACGGGGTGCTCCGTGAATTGCTGTCTGTCTTCTTTCTGTTTCTTCTGCTCAGGTAGATTTGCTGCAGCTTCTATCAAATGGATTCCTTTTGTCAGTTTCCAGGATTGATGCAGTATCTTGCCTTACATCTTGATTGACTTTTCACTCTGTGCTTTTCGCTCTGCAGCTGCTCACAATTCTTTACTGTAAGCTGTCGCAGATGCAGACTTTGACTCACATGCTTGCAAAGTGAATCAGTGGTAACATCTGTTCCCCCAGAGGGATGGGTGCACCGGCCTCCAACCACCCACAGCGGCAGTGCCTATGGAAGCTGGTATTTCCTGACTTGCATTCTGGCAGGTGTGTTCATTAAGAGGGGGAAAGAAAACTAGTCCATGCTTCTGTGCTTTTGTGCATAGGTGTGAAGATCTCCCCCATGTTCAGAAAAACACTGTCAATGAGAGGGAGTCATGTAGCATTACTACTAACAGGCATCTGAAATTTTCAGTGGAATCCAAGATTCCCTATATGGTTACTGCAGTCAGAGATGGCATTTTTAATGTGTGGCAGATGTACCTAAACACTGTAAGAAAATATTTGCTATGAAAAGAAAACATTTTGTGGGGTACATTTTCTCCTCTGTTGCTTTAGTGGTCCTGCCTGTGTGTACCTTAAGCTGGCCTGTGTGGATCTTCTGTGGAGAACTGAATGTGGATCCTTGTGGGATTCTACCAATCTACAGTGACATCTGCAGTCTGACAAATGAAACATAGTGGGATTCTGGGCAGTTCAGAAGAGGAGATACCAAGAAGAGGAGAGCATGTGTGAGGCTGATTAGGCATCAGTTTCAGTCCTAAATCATGACCTGGGTCTATAGTTCTTCTGTGATTAGATGCATATTCCCCTTTAAAGACCACCTCTGTTCATGTGATTGAAAACTCTCAGACTTCAATGGTAAAATGGGAAAAAGCCAGAGATGAACGCACACAGAGTCGGGGGCTGAGGCTTTTTTTTTAATGAGGAAGGATTAAAATGAAGGGAGGTTTACCAAGATGGCTTAGTTTCCCCTTCCCTCTATCGGTATCACAAGCAACACTGCAAATTAAGGGTAAAGTGATTGTGAAAGAGTCATGGCAAGGTGTGGATTCACATCCTTTTTGTGGCTGCACTACTCCATGCAGGTCTGGGTGGTCAGTGGAAATGTGCCTTTGATCCTAAGAGATCAGAGGGTGGGCACCCAGGCTGGCCAGGGTGAGACATCTTATCCTTCTTGTATTTTGAGGCTTTGAACTTCTTATTTCTAGAGTTTAAAGGACAGGAATGCATAACAGCAAGACAATTATTCTCCCAGACAAAATCTTGGGTGTAAATGCCTCAAATCCTGGTGTGAGGAAATACAGAGCAGGCAGCCTGAGATCTCTGTGGTTTGCCGGCAGCATCTATGCTGAGGGAATCACAAGGGAGTTGCCTCTTCAACAGACTCTTAGAACACCGGGTTACAAACAAGAGGTCATGGTACTTAAGAGGTGGCTTGATGAGAAGTTGATTGCAGGAGTAGGGCTGGTAATCAGAAGTGGGGTCATGAGTCTGGAAGTGCACTGGGAAGTGAGGTCACGAGAGGGAAGAGTTGAGAAACTGCCCAAAGCTTGGTGTTTAAGTGCACTGCCACCCTTGGCTGCTCTTGTATGTTCCTGTCTCTGTGTCCATAATGCTTCTAGTGAGGATTAACAAACCTCTTCCCTCTGCATGACAATATTCACTTGAATCCCATTTCTTTGGTATGGTTCAAAACACTTGCCAGCAGGCTAACAACAATCTCCTTTGTCAGAGTGAGGAAAAACCTGGGAACTCTGTGATCAAGGACTATTTCTCATTTTCATGAAAGCAACAGGAAAGGGTTGAGCCACAGGGGAGACATTTAGAGTCAAAGAATAGAACTTCCCTCAGCAAAGCTATGATGCATATACGCACAACACCTAGTAGAGCTTAGAAATCAGTCTTGTAGCACCAGAGCAGATTCTCCCTGAGAATGATCTTGCAAAAGAAATGAGACTTAATAGCTATTTGTAATTTAAAAAAGGCTATTTGTTTATATGTGCTGTTCTCATGAACCTTATTTTTTCTCAGTCTGAATAAAGAGAAAGTAAAATAATCTCTCATGTTTTCCTTTTTTTTGTATGTATTAATAGAGCAACTAAAGTTAAGCATGTAAAAAGGCTTGTGATATGCTTAATTAATATTAAAACATTAGAAAGGGAGATGGCAAATTGTTCTGTGCAGGCAATAGACTAATTTTATGTGCTATCCTGTCCAATATTTGTGGCCCTGTAATTTATATTTTATTTGGAACATTTTCCTGAATGTGCAATAAGATCCTTACGTATACATATTAACAATGTCCTCTTACAAGGAGGCCTTAGAGGAGGTTTTGTGATCTTTAGGAGAAGCAAGAGAAATGCAGGACTTCCTCAGAACTGCTTTGATCTGTAAACATTTTTTCTGTCCATATCTGTGAAAGTTTAAATGTCGCCTCTTAAGCAAGAAACAATAGGAGTATCTCAGGGTTTTCTCGTGTTGAATAATTATATTAATTGAAATGTTGGACTGTGCTCTAATTCCTACACCAAAATGTCTTGCAGGCATGGAGAAGAGGAATTATTTGTGGAATGCAGCATCAGCCAAGTCTCAACACACACGCTGGAAAGAATTGGCGTAGGCTCACCTGGTTTTGTGTGCAGAGGAGTCTTGAAGGGTAGGTGTTTGGACTGGTTTTTCTTTTTAATTCTTTTCATTAATGCTACAAAACAACAGATGCAAATTTCCCTTTGCCTGCTTGCTTTTCACATTTCTCAAAGTCAGAATAACTATAGCTGTCAGTGTGACTTATCTTGTTGCAAACAGTTATCAGACAATTCTCTCCTCTCCTCTCCTCTCCTCTCCTCTCCTCTCCTCTCCT
>PYHW01010767.1:6538637-6631586 GCA_013186435.1 Turdus rufiventris
CTCCTCTCCTCTCCTCTCCTCTCCTCTCCTCTCCTCTCCCTCCTCCACTTTTCCCTTTTTCACCTATCCTACAATAATCATATTGTCCTATACTTAAACGTGCTTAGTACACCTTTTCCAGTTGCGGCAATTTCTTTTGTAGTCTGGAGTTCTTACAGAGGCTGAGGAAATGAGACCTAACACTTGGAATTGATTGAATGTATCACTGAGGCCATGTGAAGAATTGATTTTGTTTCCCTCTGGTGATGAGTTTAAAAAAAAGCAAAACAAAGCAAAGCAAAGCAAAGCAAACCAAACCAAACCAAACCAAACCAAACCAAACCAAACCAAACCACACATAAATAAACACACCATCAGGAAAAAGCAAGCAAACAAACAAACAAACAAACAAACAAAAACCCCAAGATTTTGGTTTGGAATAGAATAAATCTAGACTTTTAAAAATTTTTTTTTCTCCCCAAAGAGGAATGAAAACTCCCCAAATACATTTTATCTTGAATGAATCCTTCTGTTCAACCCCAAATGAAACATTCATTTTCCTAAGCATTTAAAAGAAAAGCAAAGGAAATGAAAGGATAGAGTCACAAAACTGGAAAATTAAATGGAGAGTTGGACAGTTTTAGCTTAGTGCCAGAGAACTGTTCTGTCACTTCTCAACTTTGTATAAATATTTATTAGAAAACAGAAATGAGCCCAGAGGACTGTTCCAACTTGCAGGCTACCTACGCCTCCTCCTGTATCTATTTCCCTTGAAGATTTAAAAAAAACTTGAACAAAAAGTAGACCAGAAGGCAGCACCTTCACTCCCATCCCTTCCTGAAGCACAGCACTGGTAAAGACAAAGGGTGAGTTCACACACATCTTCTTTGCATGGTATAACATTTAGCCACACCTGACATGTACAGCTCACTTTTCCTATGCTACCAAGCCCCTAAAGCACAAAGCAGTGAATTTAAACTCAGATCTCTGTAGCAAATATCCGAACTATCAGGTTTTGGTGGTGCTCCCTGTTACTTCTGCTGAAGATCTTCTACACTGTTTTTTTAGATTTTTAGGAGCTAAGACAACTAGAGGAAGTGAATCCTACCCAAGGGGTAGGATGCTCAGCTGGAAGGAGAGAAACCTGCAGTTCAGGTTTTTTTTTTAAGTTATTGATTGCTAGTGAAACAAGATAGCAGGGCAGATTGAGGTAGATGCCCTGCCCTGAACACAAGAAGAGTTGATATCATGGGTGAACTTCTGGGAGGTGAGAGCCGCTTGTTCCTCTCCTCTGGCAGAGGAAGGGAACCAGTGTTTTCTCACATCCAGCTGTGTTTTCCCACTGGTGTAATACTAGTTAAAAGTATACCACAATCAATACTCTCGCAAGTCTGCCTTTTTAAACTTTTCTTCAAGCCAAAATGATTTGGTGAATTTGACCAGCCTGCCCTTTGCTACATATATTACATGGCAGGTATCCCACCAAATAAAAAATGTCCTCAAACATGTGTGAATTTACAGTACAAGTCCTGAATAAACAGTGGGCTGAATTAAGCCTTTAAGGTGAAATTCACCTTTCTTTCCAGAAAGCTCCAGAAATCAAGACTATACATGGCATTTCTCTCAACACAAATAGAGTTATAGCACAGTAGTCTATAGGCAGCAAAGAAATTTGAATTGTAGATTTTATGGGGTAGATACCATATCTTATACGTATAGTTTTATGCTTGGTCTAAACCCTTGACTGAATAATCTTTGCTGAAGTTGCCTGCAGCTTTTGGGTGTCTGCAGAGAGAATATTAAAGAACAAGAGGAAACAGTCACTTCAAAACACTTTACATGTGAGGATGAGCTGAGAGAGGCTGGATTTAGCCTTGGAAAGGTTTTCCAGAATTGTACATTTCTGTAGAAGCATATTTATGATCATGGAACCTTCTTGTGTTTTCCTGATACAGACAAGGAAAAAGACTGAGACCAATCAAATTGATCTGCATGAATCAAGTTACTTATCCCTTACATTGTGGAAGCTTGCAGTCTATTTCCAATTCAGCTTTAATTTTCCAATTTATTGCATTTTTGTAGAAAATGGTATCTGTATACGTGACTTTGTTTATGAAGATGAAGAACTTTTGTTGGCAACCTCAGTTTATGCTCCCAAAGTCTATTTAAGGTGCACAAGCTGCATTAATAGTAGTCAAATAGTGCTAATAGCTTGAGGGTAAACAAAGGGAGAGAGTGAAAAATGAGGTTTTTTTTCTTCTTACTAGAGCTAGAAAATGAAAAGTAATTTTGAAAAAGTGAGGAAGTTTCATTTTATCTATAAAATGTCTGGAAAAACAGACAAAAATGAAAAGGGAGAAGCAAGCTCTGACCCAAGTGTTCCATACAAGGTCTCCACTGAATTTTCATTTGGGTAGCTGAATTGAGGACACTGAAATAGACTCTTTCTATATTGCTGACACCTAAGTTACCAATAATTGTTTGTATTTGTACTTGTCCTGTTTTACCAGGACTCAACATCAGGACTTTCTTGTGGCATTAAAATAAAAAAATTCAGTTTATTTCAGAACAGATAAAGAGGAAAATTATCCACATTTTACCACTGTGGTTGAGTAAATAGATACACATAATTTACTTTATGTTTTATATACTATAGTGTGTACAAAATATGAACATTTATGCTAAAAATCACATAAAAAGTACTTTGCAATTATACTAGAAAACCAAAAATAATTTAGGATTGATCAAAAAACTTTCATTTGACAGAAAGTCAAATATTCAGTTTCCTTTATAAGGTTTTAAACCCCTTCAAAGTAACTGGACAACTTTAAAGTAAAAATTCCATTTTAAAACAAAAAAGGGAAAGAATACTGAAAATATAAAATGAAACACTTTGGCCTGTCATTCATCCTTCTAAGATCTCACTGTCAAAACTGTTAATTAAATTTCATCTATCCATCCACTGCCCCCTTTCAAAAAGTGTTTTTCAGCATGTAAAATACTCACTGAGGAGAAATAACCTAATCTGCCCTAGAGACCTCATGCTGCACTCCTTTCTCCAGTTTGCACATGTTTTATTTGCCATTATTTGCATGCTCAAATAACTGCCCTGATGTTCACTTACCCACTGAGCTGTGCACAGAAATGCACAAGGCACACTCTTTGGAAGTTTAAGCAGAAAGATCTGTGATAACAATATGCTATAACTGCTGCAGAATTTGAACAGCTGCCCTAAAAACTTCCAAAAGTGCAGTAAGCAGCTCTAACTGAAGCTCCAGTAATGCCATGCTGTCCTGCCTTCAGTGACCTGCCTCCCCGTGGGTCTTTCTTTTCTGCCTCCTCATGGTCAGCCACACTGGTGCTGCTGGATCTGCTGAACTTCAAGATGAGGTCTGTGTGCTTGCAAAGGAAATTGGATTACTTTTTGCACGTTTGCATGCTTGTTTTTCTTTCTTCTGTCAAAAACATTTTTGACCTGAGAAAGAAGGAGTTAATAAAAATAGGCTTTTTGCTCTTGAAATGTCAGCCACAGCTTCTCATCACCCCATGAAAAGCCCTCTTGTTTCCTTGCTCAGCTCCTCCTGAACTTCAAACAGTCCTATAATCCCTTTGACCTTAGAAGGTCAAAGATATATAAAAAGTATCATTCTTTGTGTAAAAGCACATTAATCATTCTTACCTAGCTTTTTATTCTCTTTTGAGGGCCCTGTGATATTTTAATTCATGAACCACCTTCTAGCATTAACATAAATAATTTCAACTCTTTTCTTAAGCAGGTAAAAGAGGAGAAATCCTTTCTGTCCCCACTTTTGCTGACTCCCTGAGTACAGGCATCTAATTTATTTTTATGATTAATTTAATTGCATAATTTAAAACATTAATATTCACTCAAAATGCACACACATATGTCCAATTGTACTATAAATATTGTTTAATTAAAGAGTGGAAGCAGATATTTAACTATGCCTCTCTCAATCTCTATGAATTTGGCAGGACTTGAAAGTCCTAGGAGTAAATTCTGATGTCAATGCAAATCTGGAGTTTAATTTAGGTCAATGCAAAAAACCCTCTGGACTTTCAGCTGAAGACAGAATTTGTTTTCCTTGAGGAGCTGTATCCTGCAGTGTGGGGGGAAAAAGAATAGTCCAAATGAAAGCCCCTCTAAAAACGAAGCAACTTCAGACAAACTTAATTAACTGTGTAGAGCCTGTCAAAGGTCAGGGCGAGATCGCTGCGGGAGATGCAAGTGCAAGACTCAAACACGGGCAAGGGGAGAGCGAGGGTGAGGGCAGAGATGAGCCTTCCAGGCAGACATGGATGGCTCCATGCAGGACAGCCAAGCCACACAAGTGAGCGTGCCTGCCAGGGAAGAGCTCCTGCCTCCTTAGGCCCTGCCTCTGTCTGACAAGTAGCTTGATGGGTATTGATGCCAACAGGCAGCAATTGTCACAGAACTAATGCACACATGACTCCTGTCATGATGCACTCCTGCATCAGGCCCTCGGTTCAGAGCAGGCGGAGGAATGGGCTGGATGGAGGAAGCTGGGGACAACTGGGCTGGATGTTTTGAGCCTGACTTGTGCTTTCTCAGCTACCTATGCTTGATGCTCTTGGAGGAGTAGCTTTCTTGAACTGAAATACCTGTTCACTAGTACTTTAGTTTATTTTTCTTTGTTTTTTTCTTTCTATTTTCTGAGTAAGATTATTTACCAGTGGATTGGCAGAGCAGTTTTTGATTCTAGTTTCATGAGCAATGTTGTGACTGTCACATATTTGGAGCAATTCTGCACAAGATGCTTGGAAAGGGACTGCACAGGAGCATTTTGAAATGGTGAGACTGGAAGGAAAACCACAGACTGCAGAACTGCATCAAAGAATCACAGCTGGGGAAAGCCCCTCCAGGTGATATTATACTACCTTTTGTACTGATTTTTTTCCTGGGTAAACAACATTTTGTTTACCTAGCATTTAGTGCCTTGTACTAAAAGAATATAAGTAGCAACCGATTGTTCTGTCAATAAACCAGGGAGGTTATGCTGACAGGTCCAGATTGTCCACCTTTTTCTTGACCCTGCTCTTTTGGGACTGGCAAACAGTCTTGGGGACATACACGATCACAGCAATGTCCTGAAATTTGGGTATCTGACACAGTGTTCTCAGGTTCCTTCAGCCTTCCTGGCATAAAGCAGTCACTAATCCCCTTAAACTTTGGAACAGAACAATAAGATGATGAGAGAACAACAAATCAAAGTAGATGAGCAATCTGGGAAAAAATGTGTATTTTTACTGTGCTGTGCTTCCCTATAGGGAGTGGCAAAATGCCTCTCTCTGATGGTTGTCTCCCACTGGCTACAGAAAGGCTGCTTCTGACAGTTGTACAGTTCCCTGGTATTTTTATCTTTCCTTCTCTTCTTCCCTTGCCAGGAAGCAAGGGGAACTGCAGCAGCTCTGACTTTTAAACAGTAAGTTCTATAGGCTGAAAATGAAATAAAATTACAGATTGATGCTGGGAGGGCAAGGGTTCACTACAAACAAAATACTCTCTCTGTTGGTAGCATGACCTGATGAGCCATTGGACTGCTCATGCCAGGGAAAAGTATATTGTGAGCCAGAGAACTGAAATACTCTTGTACCTGTGAGAGAATCTCATGACTGTAAAATTCTCCTGCTTCTTTACATGGGATTCTGCTGTCAAATCAATCTCAGACCATCAGCTCTCAAACCTGCAACAAATGTTGTCTTCCTAGTCCTTAGGCACTCACTGCCCTTGCAGCAGGGCAGCTTTCTGGAGCTGTGATGGGTGCCCTATGCTCAGATCAGCAACTCCCTTTCCCCCTGAGCCTCCCTATTATCTCTTTCTTCCCCTCAGTGTGGTGAGGCTCAGCCTCCTTCCTACTGCAGCTGCCTGCTCTCTGTTCTCAGTATCAAAACTCAAAAATCCCACCACTGCCACCCACTAGGACAAATAACTTCAACAGGTTCTTTCCCTGGGTCCTTGCAAGAGTGTAGGCAGCACTGTGCCCTTAGGCTCACTCTCTGTTTTTTTGTTTTTGTTTTATTTTCATCTCCTAATATCTTTTATTTTAGCCTCTGAAGCTTTAGCTACTTTTGGCCTGAAGGAGTTCAGGCACTTCTCTGCCTTCCAGGAATGTGATCCATTTTAACCTCCTGCCTCCTGCACTGATTCTGGCTTTTATCTACGCCGCTTCTATGCACTACTATGGCCACTGAGCCAACAGACTGCACAGGAGGGGCTTTCCCCAGACAATTTTTCCCATATATGGGGACTCAAAATCACATCATGAGAGATGTATTCTTTGTCAATACCTATTTCTTTGCCCAAGCCATGAGGGGCTTGCTGTCCTAATCCTGCTAAAGGTAATGGCCCAGCCATTACAAATCCCCACCTGCCTCGGACATTTGATATTGTGCATGAATTTCACTGACTTACCTCCCAGAATTAGAGAAAGGTGGGTCAGTAGTTCAAACCTGATTTGTGATTCCAGCCCAGCTTGGAAAACCATTGGAATCAAACCCTCCCTTAAGGTAGAGGGGACAGAACTCTCCTCCAGACACTTGCAGAGAAAAGTACATAGTTGCCTGTAGGTTTATGATGTGTGTGTATGTGTGTGTGTGTGTGTGTGTGTGTGTGAGAAAAAGTGTAAAACTTAACCTAGGAACCATCAGGCCAGCTGTTTTACTCAGTGTTATGGGTTTCAGGGTATTGGCAAGCTGTGATGCTCTTAATGGACGTCCCAGGTTTCCTGCTGGGACAGAGAAATGGGGCGTTCAGTTATTGGCAAAGAGCATTTCCAGATACACATGTGAAGGAAAGAATTGAAATTGTAAGAGCTTGGGCGAAAGCTGAAGATGCTCTTGTTTATCTATTTGGGAACAATGAACAGTTTATTCTGAGTACTTAAATGTGCAGGAAAGGTTCTGCCCAAGCCCTCTCCTTTCAGAGGAAGCTCTGACACACTGCTTTCCTTGTCCTTGCTCGGATCCTTCCCAAAACAGAGAGGAGTGAACATTGCCTGAGATGTGCTTCACATACTGAGCTTCTACCTGTTTCTGGTGTATATGAGGAGGAGTTCAAGAGAAGGATTTGAGGTATCCTCCTCATCCCAGTCCTTTGCTTTCTTTTCCTTTTATAGTGGTGCAAGGCTAGTAAGCCTGCCTATTAGAAAGACTTGTCATGTGTTACAAAGAAGCTGGCTGGAGGAAGCTGACAGTTCATTGGTATCCAGGAAGAGGTTGATTTCCTTCTTTATAAACATATCAGAATAAGGTTATAGAAGTAATAAAATACTAAACCTCCACCTATTTAGTTTCTTGGAAACTCCATCAGAAGAGAAGTGAGGGAAAAAGTAAAAAAAAATCATCAGTATGCTTGTGCATATGTATTGGATTTTTTCTCCAGAAGGGAAATAAAAAGTCAGTGTATGCGTATCTTTTGCAGGTAAGGAGGAAAATCACATAACTTCTAGCTGTTGGATTTAGAAATATCCACCCAGCCCACCTTCCTGTACTGGAGAAGCCAACATCTTTCTGGATCACACTGCTTCACAAATCTTAGGAGATGATTAAAGAAAGGATATACTATGAGATCTAGAATTTATTAAAATTGCCTGTGACTTTGAGTAAACCTGCCTTTGTGCAGCCTGGAGAAGAATCTGTGCATAATATCTGCCTTGTTCTTGTTTGATTTCCTAATATTAGAATTATTTTTCACCAGTTTTTGAGTACCTTGTTATGGGAAAATTATTCTGAAAAGTCATGACTTAACTAACAGCAACTATAGCCAATTTGGTTTTAGTAGCTTTGAGCTCCTTCTGACTGTGGTGATAAGGAAGAAGACAACACTTTTCCAGAAGTCCCATACCCACCTTACAGAGCTCTAATTTAAGCTCTGAGAGTGTTGTAGCACCCACAGCTTGGGTGCTTCCAAAGACCTTGGGCATGCAGGCAGGAAGCATCTTGCCTTCATTCCATACCACTGGAAAGAGCCAGCAGACCCAGTCAGGGTGGACAGGGGAGCTACGTTTGTCAGGAGGCTGGGCTTCTCCTACTCAAGAAGTAGTTCACCCTGAGAAAAAGGACTTTCAGTTCTGGAGATGCAGACAAGAGGAAAGGCAGTGCCCTCATGACTCCTCAGTGTACAGTCACTCTGTGATATTGCTGAATATTCAGATGCGTGACAAGTGACAATATGCTGTGCAAGATGGGATCAATAAGAGGATGGTAGGTCCTCCTGTAGGTCCTGTATCCTGTATCCTACCTGTATCCTCTTTTGGTCAACACAGTTGTATGAAGACCAGGATGGAATTGGGAAGGTGAAGCAAGGTAGCAGAGGAGAGTATCACAGAAGATGTGAACAAGACTGGAAGGGTAATGTGAGGCTTGGCTATTTGAATGGTCAGCACTGCCTTGGTTTAATGCTGTCTGTTGCCAGAGGATGTTCTCTGTTGCCTTCTGTAACAAAATAGAAAAAGACATCTCTTACTTGGAGTGTGCAAGGTGGATCCAGGCTGTCTACTGATAGTTCAGGGCCTCTGCTGTATTCATGTACTGAAGTACAGGAACGTAAAAAGAAACGCAAAAAAAATCAGCCCAAAAAATCTGTCCAAAAGGGAGAGATTTCTAATGTAGGAGAGATGGGGTGTCTTAGAAGTGAATGTTGGCTGAATATTGGTAGTCCTCAGGGATGACTCCAGAGCTAATCTGCGAGGTTCCTCTGCCCTGGCAGATAAAACACATACAAGAAGGGTATGGATAATTAGGCTTCCTAATGAGAGTCAAACTGGAATGAGGTTTAGAGGTGGGATGAAGGTACTGCAGTCAGTCAGAATCTGGGAAATATGCTGCTTTTCACCAGAATGTCTGGTCAAGAAGGTCCTTAGAGGCTTAACCACAAAATTAGGGACTATAAACTGCAGAGCAGATTCTGGGATAGCAGATGAGATAAGATTTAAGCAATGTAAGACAAGCAGGTCAGGATTAGAAGGAAGAAAATTAGCAAAGGTCAAATCAGAAGTCTGTGGAGAAGGGTCAAGAGCTAAGTAGGGAATTACAAGTGAGGTTCAAAGGCCAAAGCAAAGATTGAGCAGACAGGGAACCCCCCATAGCAGAGTCAACCTGTACTGGATTAACAAGGACCAGAAATTCTGATTTTGTACTGCATCTCAGATGCTTACAGGGACCCAGCTTGGAGGTTATACTTGTCTTTCTTCAAAGAAAGGAGTTTTATTTATCACAGACAGAATCCTCTGAGATTCTCCCTTTTCTAAACTGCATGAAGATAACTACCTTTTGAAAGAAAAAGAGCTTTGGCATATGATTATAGTATTTTCTTCTTGTTTGAGGCAAATATCCAAAATAATTTCTGGTGTCCAAACCTTTCTAATCTAGATCTTTGAAGTCACTCAAGTCTGACTGCAGAATTTTTTTTCTGTTCTGCAGGAACCACAACTTCTGTGGTCTATGTGCCCTAGGCTGTTATCACCACAGTCCCTCTTGTCAACACCTGTTGGATACTTTAGAGGATGTCACACTTTGTGGCACCTACAAGGGCTCCTTACCTGTTGCTGTTGATTATTCTATTTAGTATTCACTTTCCTCTGAATCAAAAACTGTCAAGCTGAGAGAAGAGAGTAGAGTCATTACCATTTTTCTTGGCCTCAACAGGTGACAGACCCGTATTATCAACTGCAATAAAATGATGCTGGAAAGGAATTGAATATTTTGGAGCAGAGTACTTGAATGAGCTTCAAAATCTTGTGTGTTCCAAGTGAAAGATCAACATAATTATGGTTTTAGAACGCTGACTCTGCTCTGGACAGCTGCTGCTGTTATGACTTCATTAGTGTGGCACAGATTCTTGTCTCCCTCACCCTGGCTTTAAAATGAAGTAGCTCTGTCAGCTCACTGGAGGCATATCTGACTTAACTCAAGTTGAGAAGAGAATCAGGACACAAATGTCATCTGCCTAACTCTTTCAGACAGGAAGGAACTTCTGGTTTGGATCCCTTTGGATTAAGAGAAAAAGAAAAAAAAAAAGAAAAAAAAAGAAAAAAGCACTTTAAAACCTCAAAACCAAACATAACCTTTCCTTCCCCTCAGCAGCAGGTTTTGCTTAGAGTGATAGTATATGGCTCTATTTAGTGTGCTGGAGCTGCCCTACAATGAGACAGTACATTTTCTATTTTTCCTTCTGGGAAGCAGCCGGCTCTCCAGCAGTGACGTGTGGACACAGCTCGATTTGCTGCTGGAGCAGGAAGCAGTGGGTTTGCAGAGCTGACGCACTTTGGCTGCCTCTGCCACCTTCCATCCTCTGATGGCACAGACCAACTTCATCCAGACAGATATGACCTAGAAGGATGTTTATGCAGTAAAACAATGAAGTATTTGTTTCAGGCAGCTCTGATGACACTGAAATTATATCACTAGAAAAGCATCTTTTCTGATAGTAGTTGCAGCCTAGATCTAGATCTAGCCTGCTAGATCTAGATTTTGACAGATTAAAAAAAAAATTTACTGCCTACATGACCCACTGTGGGTGTAGTTCAAAATACCAAGCTAAAGTAGAGATGATGAGAATGACAAAACATCCACATGGCATGAGTAAGGTCCCAGTGCAGAACAATGGCAGATCTGGGAGTTTGTTCTGGATTTTCAGAGAACCTGAGTTCTCCTTTGTGCATGAAACCATGATAACTGTGATGTGGTGGGCTGTCCGTGGCTGGATGTCACTTTATGCCACCCAAGCCAATCACTCCCCTTTTTAGCTGAACAGGAGAGAGAAAATGTAACAAAAGGCTCATAGATCAAGATAAAGACCAGTGTGAAAGCCATGGGCAAAAACCCCTTGACTCATGTGAATTGGTTATTTATTAACAGACAAATCAGAGTAGGGTGATGAGAAATAAACCCAAACCTAAAATACCTTAGCCCTACTGCTCCCTTTTTTCCAGGCTTAGCTTTACTCATGAATTCTCTTCCTCTGTTGTCCCAGCAGCACAGGGAGATGGGGAGTGGGAGGTGCAGTTAGTTCATCACGTCTCTACTACTCTTCCCTCCTCAAGGGGAGAATTCCTTATGATCTTGCTGTGCTCCAGTGTGGGGTTCCTCCCAAGGGAGACACTCATCCACCAAATTCTCATAGGTTCTTGCACTGACTGCAGTTCTTCATGAACTGCTCCAGTGTGGGTCTCTCTCACAGGGTGCAATCCTTCAGGAACAGATTGCTCCAGTGTGGGTCCCCTGTGGGGTCACAAGTCCTGACAGAAAACCTGCTCCAGGGCTTCTCATGAGGTCACAGGCTCCTTCAGGCATCCACTTGTTCCAGTGTGGGGTCCTCCAGGGTCTGCAGGTCTGCAGGTGAATCTCTGCTCCAGCATGGACCTCCATGTCTGCTGGGAGAAAACCTGCTTTGCCGTGTTCTCTGTGGGCTGCAGTGCCTGGAGCACTTCCTGCTCCTCTTTCTTCACAAACCTTGGTGTCAGCAGTTGTTGCTCTGACATGTAAATTCTTACTCATCTCTCTGGCTGCAATTTGGTGTTGTGTAGTAGCTTTTCCCCCTTTCTACTATGTTACAGATCCTTACATAGGCCGGAGGAAGACCTTTTGAACTGCTACTTGTCTTGCCAGGACAAGTGACAGGAGTTGATTGTTAGCATAAACAGTGGTTTATTGGTATTGATTATGACCAACTAATGGCAGATCTACAAATTGTAGATATCAACCAATTATTCTTAAGGAAAAATACTACCGCTGCAACTTTTCTCTCATTGATCCAGGAGAATTTGAGGTTCCTGATCTTCTTAACATGGTATGAGGCCCAAGGTCACTCCTAAACTTCTATCTGATGAATGGAAGTTGTTGTCTGGATGTTGTTTTTATTTGGTAGTTTGGTTTAAACCAACACATGACATTGTCTACACACTGTCAAAGGCTTTAGAAGTAGAGGCATCTACAAACCAGTCATTGTAGTACCCTGCAAAATGTACTGTAGTTCATGCAAGCCTTTACTACACCAAACAATAGGCTGAATTCATCAAAGTGATAGCGGGGTTAAAAGGGTAGTGTTGCCAAGGCATAACTCACTGTAGTTAAAGGTAATTTTAGTTTTATTTCCTTTTTGATTAATGTTTAAACTTTGATTAAGATTTTTCCAGGGGAGAACAATAGAGCCATTGGATAGATGTTTAAGTTCAGCTGATAATGCAAAACAATTAAAAATAAAAAGTCCCCCTAAACCTCTCAGTAGAACTTTTTCCAAGAGAAGTCCTTCATGTCAAAGCTAAACAAGCGGTTCCCTTTCCACCTCTGTTGTTCTGTGAATGAGGGCTATCTGTAAATAAAACTAGCATGTTGTCCATCTGTTAGGCACAGCTAAAGGAAATTTAAAGACAATACTACCAGAACTCCCAAAGATACCATCTAACTCCATAAATAATTTATTTTTACAGCTCAGATCAAAGAGCTCATGGATACTGGACTTATTCCGTCATGGCGTGCCCTTTGGAAGAAACTCCCACAGTCATGTGATTGTTTTTCCATTGCCCTCTGAAAAACTCCTCAGGCTCAGAGGTTCCCTTTGCTCTGACTCCCTCTCCTGTCCCCTGGATTATGTTTCATATCACTAATGCTGTGGCTGTTCAAACCATCCTCTCTAGATCAGCAAGGATTTTTACTTTTCCTGGATGCTGCTGAGATCCCCTGTTGCCCTGAGGAGGGTACTGGGTGACAGTATGAATGGTGGAGTGTCAAAAGCACCTTGAAGAAGGAATTTTTCACCCCAAAGTGTGACACTTTAGGAAAATGTTAGTGCCATTCACACTTCTAGATAAAGCAAGGAAGGATTAGGCTCTGTTGTGGACCATGCCATGGCCTAGGGGTTCAGTTCTTGTGCAGTGGTATCATGGTATCATCACACATGGGAGACTAACACCTCTTGCAATATTTTTAAAGCAGGCCATGTGTCATGTTGAGTTATGTGTCTGGTGTGTCAAGCCACAAAAAGTGGAGAATAGGCTGCATGGAGGGGCAGACAAGTGTCAGCTTAGAATACTCAAGATGGCCCAAGGCAAGTGAGCAACCAAGATACTGGCTTTTTAGTGCTGACTGTGAGCTTTGTGGCTGCTCTATATCTGTGGACAACTTAGAGCTTACAACCAGATGCAGAATAATGCAGAGAAGCCCGACAAAGTCTGTCTTCTCATTTCCAGTTAATTGGTCACTAATGATTTTTCTCATGAAATTAGGCATATTGCTTCATCTATATGGCAGCCATGGATAATGGCTGTCATACTGATCCCAAGGGATACTGTCTGGAAACTGGTCCTTTAAGTTTGCCAGAGAAAAATATCTTTGGTTCTAACATAATCATTTTGAGATTTGTTCTTCCTCTCTGGCTGGTAACCATTCTTAAATTCTTTTTCTTCCTTCTTTTACTTTGAAGTGTTGCTGAGGAAACTTGATGACTTTAATACACTGCCTGTGATAACATTGATAAAAATAATCTCTATAGCAGTCTGGAGTCCTCTGAGAAGCAGACTGCACGCACATCTCAGACAGCTTACAAAGCTCTGGCAGTAGGAGAGCGTGGCTGTGGCCCGAGATGTGTGGTAAGACAAGCTATACTTCTTGTAGCCTGTTCAGTCAGGAGGCGCTGGGGAGAATGGTCACACTCAGATTACGTACTTTTGCAGCTACTTAAATTTTCCTGTTCATAGACGCTTTTCATTCTCTGGAGACTGAGGTCCTGATTTGGTGTGCTGGGAAAATCTGTTTTGAGTTGCCATTCAGCGTATGTCTGAGCAGTGAGATGAACAGTAGGGCTGCTTGTAGTGCAGATCAACATACATTATGGTAGCTCTCAAAATGCCAGGAATGGGACCACTTATTTTTAGGAATCTCAGCTATAGCCTCCTCTAATTATTTACACATACACAGGAAAAGAGACTTAACTTTAGATACTTAAGGCAGTAGCTTACTATCTAAAGATCTCATTATTTTAACCTACTCATTACTTTAATTATCCCGCTTCAATTTGTTTACTGTGTTGGATCCATATCTTTCAAAAGGACAAAAGGCAATATAAGTAATTATAGAGTAGCAACGTCTGCACTGGATAATTCCTATTGCTCAATAAAGAACGTTGAAAATGAAATAATAGATTAAGACTACCCTGATATACCTGAATGTAACTGGCATAGCTTTTGCAGCCTATTAATAAACTTCAATTAAGTCATAATAAAATAAAATAACAGATAAAAGAAAGTTGGTTGATACATTTAGTTTAATTCTTATCTTGGTAAAAAGCTTGCACAAAATGTTTAGACAGTTATGGTGTGAGAAACAGTGTTTTGAGAAATAGCCTTTTCTTCTTTGGCAAACTCCAAGAATATTATAGCAAAATATTTCTAAAAAGGGAGCTGAATTCATGCCTGTGATAGAAGTTGCTTTATTTGCTAATGATACACAATAAGAGACAAAAAAGCACCATGTAATAGCCAAAATTGTTTCAGTAAGTATAACTGAGGAGAAAGTCAGATGGACTTAACTTTCTTGAGTGAATGACAAATAAAATTCAAAGAAAACTAGAAAGTAACATGTTTTTGGAAGAAACATCTGGAACTCTGAATTACCCTATCACCACAGTAAAAGCTCTTTAACAAAGGCCAATCAGCAGAGATAAGGGAGATGTCTGCAATGGGAGGAGAGATCATCTCAGTTACTTGCTGTAGGTCTCGTGTCTCCCACTGAATCACCTAGACATGGCTGGAAACTGAACTACATCCTGAGAGTTTGACTCTCACCCAGTATGGCATCTTTTAGACCCTGAAAATTGGTATTTGGATGATATTGTGAAAGCTTTGCATTCAGCATACAAAAACCTCCCCCAGGATCAAACTTATTAGTCAAATGCCTAAGAAATAGGGCGTCAAACAATTAAATGCTCTGATATCCTCACAGTGATGTGGCCTCATCAGAAATACAGTTCTCAGTTCTCAGTTTAGTCAGTCAATTTTAAGACTAGTTTTAGAGTTTGTTCTAGGAAGGAGATAAATGCCTCTGGAGACACCGAAACGGCCAGTCTTGAAGATAAGGCTGTGGACTATTTGGGGTGATGCCTCTGACACAGTAGTGCATTTCCTTTGTCTCTAGTATGTTAAATATTTAGGTAATGACTGTTTCATTTCCTGAACTTGTATTCATCTTGTTTAAAGATGCACTTAACTGATGTTTAATAAAATATCATGGATACTGTCAAATTTAATGAGTTGCCATGTCAGATTTCATTTAAATCCTTTGATTTTTTGTCTCACATTTATAGCCTAAAGCTCTGTTTTTCATTTTGACCAGAATTATTGCTCTAGCTATTGGCACTGGGTTCCCTGTATTTACATACCTGCAAAATAAAGATTGAGCCAAACTAAATTAAAACTTAATAATAATAAAACCTCCTCAGAAAACGAAAACAACAACTGAGCTCCATACTTCACCTCCTCAGAAATCCTAAACCACAACACATCAGCAAAAAGTACCTTTTTTGCTTTATTACTCTAGGCATGTTTATGTATTTTGGGCCTGAAATGAACGGGCCCTTCTTAAATACAACATCTGTGTATTTTAAAGCAAGCTAAACCTTTCTGTGGGGATTATGCTAAATTGACACCCACGGAGATTACAGTCTTCTCCTTTCATGTGGAGAGGATGTCACCCCACGTGTTTGTTTTTGTATAACCCATAACCCATGCTCCTGCAGTGCCTAAAATAGTGGTTTGCTGGGGTTGATTGAAGGATAACATAGCCTGTGTTGCTGGAACTCCGGGTCTCCTGGTACTTTCATGCATGCCTCTGCATCTAAGCAGTCATGGACATTTGCATGTGTTACATGCCTATCTGTGGCCCTGGTATCATGATCTGTGGCTGTGGGTATCCTTTAGTTACATCCACACGTGGGCTGGAGTGCCATACTCTGACATGATGATCCTTGTAGGTACCCTCCAGCTCAGAATATTTTGTATGCTACATAAAGAGCAGGTACAGTGCTATGTTACTTCACCAGAGCCCATGAAGCCTTTTGATAAGACAGAGAAAAACAGAAGGAGGTATGTGCTGCCCTTGCTGCTAAAGGATTTGTCATGGAACAAAATGTCTCTTTTCTCTGTGTGGATGACTTTTTTTTTTAAAAAACAGTTTCTGCTTGAAAAGAATTTTTGCAACAAACTGTGAGTTTTAAGAAATGCTTGAGGAGAATAATTATTTTTTGCTAGGAAAATGTTTGAGATGTGTTCTGATGTTTCAAATTTCCAGGGCAGGAAAGCTTGTGGTTCTGACCTTTGAATTATGCTTTTGTTTTGTTTGGTAATGTCCCTATTTTGCAGGTCTGTATACACAGGTAGGTGAACTGAGTGGTCATCAGTACAATGTAGAATAGCACAGAGGAGTAGGAACTCCAGAGTTTACCATATGAAGAAATCCCAGTCCCCAAGACCACTCTTAATTTTATATTACAGGTGTTACCTGAAAAACAAAACCAGGCATTAGATATAGCTGTGATGAAAAACAATTCATGTGAGAGTGCCTTTTGGAGATGAAGTTTTGGTATTTCATATGCTCTTATTTGCCTTTTTCTTAAATCATAGACCTGGATCTTCTTCTAAATAAAATTTATAATGAGAGAGTTTTTTACAAGCTTGGTGCTGCTATAAAGCAGTGACTGTGAATGTATTTTGGTCCTTTGTTTGAGGCCTTTCAAGTACTGGCTGACAGGCAAACAGCTACTGCAGCCATGTTCTTAAGAAACAGATGCTCAGGTGTGCTGTGGTCAGGTAGAATCAGCCCGTGGAATTAATTGATACATGTAGTTATTCATGCCACATTCATTGCAAGATGTATTACCTTCTCTTTTTTTTATTGTTGATGTAATCTCTTGAGAAAAAAGGTCTGCTGGCATTATTAATCTCCTGGCTAAATCAAGAGCCATATTAAAATTGTAATCAACTGTTTCCCCACCACCAGACTCTGTTTAAGTAAGTAGCTCATGGGAGAGGTTTATTCCCCTTTTATAGTGAGTTCAAGTGAGACAAAGGATTCGTGTCCAAGGACTAAGTGGAAAAGGCCAAGCTAGTCTTTCTATTATTGTGCCCCTCTCTAAATAAAACCCCAGTGGTATATAAAATATTTCCCTTCTTGAATTCCAGTAAATCACAAAGTTATTTCCCCAGTTTTCCTTTACCTCAGCACAGGGCATTTTACTTTTAAAGTAGAAAATGTTATTTATATACTTCTGTGCTTTCCTTCCCTTTCCTTTAATGCTTTTCCAGGGATTACAGAATAAGCAAACTCTAAAAAAGTAGTTTCAGAAAGTTTAAAGTGCATTAAGCTTCCCCTCATTTACGAAGGAGAGGTGATTGAAGGGGAACATAGATGTGTTTGGGGTTTACTCTTTCAGGGCTGATAATGAGATTTAAAATAAGGGTAAGTAAATGCTCCTTAATTAGGCACCTGTTATGCTCCCTCATGATCAGTGCTTTAAAGGACAAAAATGCCAAGTGGCAGTGACATTTTGTACAATTTTGAAAAGAACATTTTTGCTCACCCTTTGCTTAAGAAATACAATGAGGCTGGCTTTAGTTTGCTAATAGATATTCTAAAATCAGTTTGGGAAAAGTTATTCCATGAGGTAAAGATCCTGTTTGAAGTGGAAGCTGTTCATCTAAGAAACATCCGTCACAAGACAAGAAAAGAATGATTTCTTTGTGACTGGGAAATCAATGAGACATCTGTTTTAATGTACAGGCCAGAAATAATGCAGTGAGCTCAAAAGGGAATCATAAAAAAGGCTGCTTTTTGTCTCTTTTCTCCAGAGTCTGTAGGATGGGATTCAGCACAGTATTTTGCATTAGCAGGACTTGTTGAGTTTGTGTCCTTAACTAAGTGGTTGAAGCGGACCTTTTGAGGACACTGATGTTTAGAGATATATGAGCTACTGGGGATTTGTGCTGAATGACCTCATAAAAGAACTCCATTTGGGTCTTGATTTTGTCTCTGTTTCCCAGACACAGATTGCTCAGAGGGCTGATCCTACCCCGTTCTTGGTGGGGAGCAAGAGCTGGAGGCTGTACAGTCTCTGAGATGCTTGGCAGGAGGTCAAAGCACCAGCTCACCGTGGCTTGCTCTTCCTGGAAATACTGTGCCTGGGCTGCAGCCTCCCCATTTGGAGGGGCAGTGGGGCATGTGCAGACATCACTGCATGTGATATGATTGTGTCCATTTGTCCTGCTTGCTTCCTTTCTCTCCTCTGGAGCCCCCATAAATTTTTTTGGGTCCTTGTTGCCCGTCTTTCAAGTGCATTTGCAATAGATTCCGGTTTTTCCTTGAAGGCTCTTTTTTGCAGCCTCTTTAGCTTCCCTGAATAGTAATGGTGTGGGAAGCAGCTAAAAAAGGGTTACAACCACTATACATCTGCTTATGCTGGAAGGACCCTCCCTACAAAACCCAGATGCCCTGAATGAGACCTAACCCTTTAGTTGTAAGGTTTTTTGAGGACGAGAAGAAACAAAACACTGAGGACTCAATTACCCCAAGGCACATTGGATTGCTAATGTTTTGTAGTTCCCTGGTGTGCACATACTGTAAAAGATATGAGACCAAGAGAAACCCCCAGGCATTAGGTAATGGGCTTGTTAGAGTCCCACTGGTATCTGTGTGGAGTGTGGAGTCTCCTTATGGCAAAATTGGGCTTGCAGATGTCTGTTTCCAAAGGGAGGGGAGAATAGCAAGAGGATATGCAACTCTGGCAATGTTTGAAATCTGAGACCAATGGTCACCCTGGAAACAGCATGTTGAAAGTCTGAAAAACCTCCTGGCAGCGCGTGGGTGGAGTAAAAAAAGTCCTTGGGTTTGTGTGTGCAATTCCAACAAGTTGTGCTCGGCAGGAGGGAAAACAGCTACTGCAGTGACACACGCATACATTCTCTGGGGAGCCATCTTATCACCCCTTCACATAGAAAGCTGCTAAAAATGATGATGTTTAGGACATGCTTTCCCTTGGGAAGTGCCAGTGAAGTGAATGCATTTTTGTTTCTGACAGCATAGTCCCATGGAAAAAAGTCTGTGGAGAGATGCACAGAACAATAAAACAGAATAGTCAAAGGTGGGAGAGCTGTGCCCTACTAAAGGCAGCAAAAAAGTCATGCTGTTCCCACTGAAGAAAATGCTTGCATTGGAAATTCCAGCCTGGCTGGTGACAGAACAGTGTCCCAAACCTCCTCATTCCCTGATGTCATGTATGGAGGAGTGAGGCAATCTGACATTTATGGATTGACTGTGGGTGCAAACCCATGGGAGTCTTCCCATGTGCCGCAGGAGTGGCACAGCTGTTCCTCCCATACACACAGCTCAGTGGCCTGGCTTCTGCTCCCACGGGACAGCTGCTGGTGACACTTCCCTGGTGCACTCTTCAGGCTTCAGTGAGATGTAGTTCAGTGGTTTCCTGAGCTGGCAGTGGGTGTCTCGACATCTGACAGTTCATGAAAAACTTTCTTTCTATGAATTGGTCAACTTATGTCTTTTAACAATGTGAATTTTGACATCCACAGTGCTGTCTGACAATGATTCCCCATTTTAAACATGTTATGCTTTGAAATATAGCCCTTCCTATAATTTGACATTGACACCTGGAAACTTCTTTTGACACTTTTATTTCCTGTATAATTTCTTATATTGAAGTCTTTTCTCATATCCTCCTTCTCACTCACTAAGTGAAAAGTCCTAGTCTCCCAGATACATTTTTTTTACAGAAGATGCTTCATGATTTTTACCATCCTTATTTGTCTGTTTGTGTGCCTTTGCTAGCTATCGATTTTGTGATGGTGGGATGAAAACCATGTTCAGTATTCAGCTGATGGGTGCACACAGTCTAATGCAATTGTTTTGATGTCTTCTCCTTACCTGACAAATTCTGGCATTTGATTTGCTTTTATTTACACTGAACTTCATTTGCCATTTTGCCTTTGGTGAGACACTTTCTGGATACCCAAAATTACCAGATCTGTTTGATCTCTTCTGTTCCACACTTGCCGAATCCTTCAAGGAGATGCATCAGCATAATGATGTGACTTTAGTGATGTGACTTCTTTCTACAAAAACTGCACGGACTCTTCCCAGCACATTGGGTTTATTCCTGTGCCTCCCTAATTTTGTAATTTAGAATAATTTTTACCTATTTACATGCACTGCTGTGCAAAAGATGTTCTCCAGCATTAAAACTTAGTGATTTTTCCAGGAAACTCTATGGTTGACATGGGAATCACACTATTCAAAAGAAGCTGCTGAATTTCTATGTGTGTAAAGCCAATCATTTTTTTCCACTTTTTAGTCTTCATTCACCATTGCTATTAGATGGGGTGTGGGTGGACCTTACTGTAATTTTCCTATTTTTGTTTTATTGATGAGCAGCCTTGCTGGAGCAAGCGCTGAAGATTGCAGTCGTGTGTGTTACTTGGGAATACATCCCAAGATTTTCTTTTTCTTCTCCTTAGGCTTTAACAGAAGTAAAGACTGGAAATTATGCCAGTGCTGAAATATTAGCTGAAAAATGCAAGACTTGAGGGGAGATTTAAGTCTTGCAGAACGAACTTGCAATTTCTAATGTTGACTGGGTTGTTTCCTGTAGGGACTTACTAAAGAAACAGAGAAAACATACCCCTCTAGAAAATTAAAACCAGTTACTGTTTTTTGTTTCACTATTTGCATACCCTGTGATGATTAAAAAGTAGCATCTTGCCTTGATTTTCTGTTTTTTTGGAAAAAAAAGGTTTCACCAAAGAATTTTCCCAGACTTGTGGACTTCCTTAAAATATAATCTTTATTTGGCTTTGCTTTTTTCCATGGACCTGGATAAAATAGAGACTACACTAAGAAGAGCCTGTTTATTTGGTACCTCAGAGACTTCTTTGACATGTGTGAAAATGACCTCTGTGCCAAGGATGCACAAGCCTATGTGGAGATGAAATAAACAGGAAAAAAAGTAATCTGAGTGCTTTAAACCAGTGAGAAAGAATGATGTGCACAGGAACATTAGATATTTGATATATCAGCTTGTGCTCTGAACATTACAGAATAGGTGCAATGCAATTTATTTTCCTGTTATTTGTCCTTTATATTTTGGTGAATCTGTCAGCTAGGAAAGATAGAATAAATCTGGTATTAAATTTACAATGCATGGAAAACACTCCCTTTCACACTTTATGGAAATATATATATCAAGGCTTTATTTTCTCTATGCATGCTACTAATCCCACTGAATTCCAAGTACCCTATCTGAGTAAAGATATATATATATATATATCTTTTATATATATATGCACATTTGCAAAATCCAGGCTTAAGGGCTTACTTTGTTCTATGGAACCTAGTATTTTCGTATGTGTCCTGTCGTGTTGTTTCTTTTTGTTTAACAAATCATATTTTATTATTTATATTCTGTGAGGGACTGTGTTTGCATTCCCCCACAGCAGATTTTATTGACTGTGGTGATTGTTTGAAGGAAAGCATACATTCCCTTAGTTTTCTATGTAATATGGCTTAGCTGGAGCATCTGGTTTCAAGTGAAGTGTTTTCCTACCTACTTTTCTATTTGAGCTGACCAAGGTGTAATAAAGCTGGACTCAATCATACAATGGGTCAAAGCTTGAAGAGGACAAAACGTTGTGACTTTTGACCATGGACTCCTTTGTTTAGGCCTTACTTGGCAAAATGTATCTGAAAACTTTCGACCTGAGGTGAATCTGAAGTAGTTTTGAGTACAGGTTTGGGTGACTTTGATTAGATGTCTGTAACTGACTCTAAGCCAGTAGATTTTGATCCCTGCTCAAAATAGGGGTGATTTATCCACATCTAATTCAAACATGGTACTTCTGCATGCTCTGTGTTTTACTTGACAACAAAAACCCCATGGGAAAAAGTAAAAATAAACTTTAGTTTGATTTTTCTCAGAGTTTCTTGGCAGAGACCTCAGAAAGGAATTCTTTCTACAGAAATGTTCTCACCTGCCTCCCTGATTTACAGGGTAAATAGGAGCTCTATGGAGAAGTCAAGATCTTAATGTTTGCTTTAAGATGGAGTGTTTCACTGGGGTTGTTGTGGCATCCTTTTTAATATGACAAAGTTAGAACTCTATTCAATAGGAAAGTTTTACAGAACCAAGGAGCAGTTAAACTAGTGGGATTCTGCTGAAATTTTTTTGCATTCAAATTTAGAAAAATGGTAGAAAAAACCCCAATCTAACTGTAAAAACAAACACATGAAAGCAACTTACGGTAAGATTCACTTTCTGGATTAATCTTTCTAGGTTTTAAGAATCATTAATCATCCTTTACAGTAAGAAAAAGTCAATTTTCTGATATAATCTGTGTAAGGGTATGCAGTTTCTTAGTTTTGAAACCAGAATGTTTCAGTTGAACACCTACAGAAACAGAGAATCACAGAATGCTGGTGTTGGAAGGGCCCTTTAAAAGTCATCCAGTCCAATCTCCTTGCTGTGGGTTGGAACACCTTTCACTCGATCAGAATGTTCAAGGTTGCTCCTTGTACACTTCCAGTGGTGGGACATCCTCAACTTCTCTGAGCTACAGCTTCCAGGGTCTGAACACCCTCCTAATAAAGAATTTCTTCCTTATATGGGATGCAAATCTACCTCCTTCTAGTTTAAAACCATTACCCCTTGTCCTGTTATTACAGAGCCTCTCCATCTTTCTTGAAAGGCTGCAATAGTTGGTTCCTCCTTACCCATATCCAAAATTTACATGTTGTTTATAATTTTTCCTTCCGTGGGAGTAGCTGTTGTCCCTGTTTCAGACTTTGCTGTGAGAAGTGCCACGTGCACAATGGGGTGTGGTGCCACATGGGCCACAAACACCATGAAAGATTTGCATTGCCCTCCACTAGTTGTCATCTCCATTGAATGCCAGCCTAAGGACATAACATGAGAGCACTTCCCAAGTTCTCAAATGGACCCTGGTGTAGGGTAATTTTTAATCCATGTGTTTATTTGTAGGAGTGGCGTTTCCTAAGGAGCTTTCTAGTGATTCCTTCTGGCCTTTGTTGGATAGAAAGACATTTGCAACAAACGCTTGGAAAACATTTTGCCATCTATCCTATTCTTGCATTGCACACCGCTCTGACTCTATAGGGAAGAGATTTTTCAGATGGTGGAAAAAATATTAATAAATGAATGATCTATAAATAAACAAATGGAGACTGCCTAAAGAGGAGTGAGGTTGCTTAAATTAGTAGATCACCAGAGTAGCAGAATTGTTTCTGGGAATAACCCCCTATTATAAAACGCTTAACTTTTTCCACATTTCAATTTCTGGGTACAATTGTCCTTTAACACAAATTTTGGTCCAGAATACAGAGTGAACTCATGTGGCTTCATCTAAAGTGCTGTGGAATTCAATTGCTTCATGATTTTTTTCTTTTTGCAAATTATTTCTTACCATGTGGGTACTATAGAATGCATTTCAAATTTATTTATTCAAACTGAAATAAAAAAGTGGAAAATTCCTCCCAGCAGAGACTAGCACTGGGGCTTCACAGAGAAAGTCTTGATCATGTTGAATTAATGTCTTGTGGATTTTAAAAAAAATTAATTCAGGTGGCTGACCTAGTATGTATGTAATTCTGGCTGAAGTTAGTCACTTTGAAAGATTAGTGATTATATAGTCAAGCCTGCAGGTCTTAAGAAAAATTCTTGGCATGAAATGCAGAAAAACAACTTTATAGATTACACGTCTCCCTTACACATACTGTACCACATAAGAAAAATCAATTCTGTACCTATTAATTTGGCCTTAGGTAGGCCTCAGTTTGGCAGCTTACCCCATCTAATTTGCCAGCTTTATAACATGCTGGGTTTAGTTATTTTCTCAGTGGTGAGGATGCCTATTTATCAGGAGGAATAGAAAAGTACTGGACTAGAGTAGACTTTCTATATCCACTGCCTCTTGTAATCAATTATTAACAAGTTTGGGCTTATGGTCAGGGTACTGTTTCTCTGTTTTAGAAAAATGCTTCTAATTTACAGCAAAGATGTATTAGTGATTATTTAGACCTTTTGCTATTATGCTTATCTTGTCTGGCAGTGTAAGTAACTTTTATCAGTATCTGCATTTGGTGTTACCTTCTGTTTGGTACAGATAGTATTATATATTCTTCCAACCTCCTTTTTTTACAGTGTATAAGTCAAACTGGTTTAGCTTCATCCATTTTAGGAATCCACACCTGTTTCAGTTTGTGTTTTCATGCATGACTGGGTCTGTATGATATTACAGAGGTGGTTTCATTAAAGTGTTTTATAATGAAATCTGTATTCCTGCTGAATAGGGAAAATAATTTTGTCTCTGTATATATCAGGACCACATTTTTCTTTTACAGTGACATCATAGGTGTGGTTCTTGCTCTTCCTGTTACTGATTGACTCATTGTTTTTTCTGCTCCTCATCAAACTATTGAAGTCCCAGACTATGACAAAAAAATCTTGGAGATTTCTAGCTCCCTGATCTTATGCTTGGCACTGCTGAATGCTGACTGATTTCCAGAGCTCCATGCCTCAAGGTCATCTGGTTCTTCTCAATGTCCAGACAGAAAAAAACTGAGAGATTCCTTCCCCATGCCCTGTCCCCCAACCCCCAAAAAGTGCCATCTGCTTCAGGGGTGGTATCCACTGGATCTGCCCTTACTGGCAACGGCAGCTTCCCGCCACCTACAGAAATGTGTACATGGCACACTTGGTGCACAAGTCAGTTTGTAGGTAGCCCACTCTATGACACTCTCTTCTCTTGATTCTTACTATGATTTTTAAGTCAGGGGCATGAGCAAAAATATATAGTTTCTTGAAGAACTCCAAGGAAACCTCCCCCTCAGACCAATTGTTTTGCTGTCAGCACATCCTTCTCTGTCATTACTTTGTTACCATCTTACAATTGTTGAATTCAATTCCCATTTTCTACATCATAGTCTTTTCCCACATGACACTGTAGAAAGAACTTTAATGAAGTCCAGATATAGGAAAACTGGTTCATTTATCTTGTCTGAAAACCTATTATTCTGAAAAATTCAACTCTTGGTAAACCCATCTTACTTTATACCCAGAGTTTTCTTCTTTCTTCTGTGCCTTTAATGTCTGTGTTGACTTCAAAGTCTATTTAAAAACTGTGAATGAAGATCTGTAGTTCAATGGCCATTACTTATAAAAATTATTATTTCTCTTTTCTTATAGACAAAGTCTTCTGACAAATGTATGCCTTAGTATGCCTTGTTTGAATTAGATGGCAAATAGAACAAAATGGCAAATAACCACAGAATCTCAAAACAGAATAATTCTGCCCCAATGCAGAAACCACGAATAGACAAGTGAATTCTGGTTTTAGGAGGGGACTTAGAGAGACTCATAACACTGAGTATTCCTATAATAATCCCTATGCAGACATAGTTATTAAATTGAGGATTAACAACTCTCTAATTCTGTGCAAATCTTATGCGATAAACAAAATAAAGAGTGACTAGGAAGACATTGTTTGTGGAGCCTGGGAAATGACACCCTTCAGCAAAATTCCTGCTGATATCAATGAAGTTGAGTGTGACACAGCTCAGGAAGCACTCATCAACCCTGAGAAGCTGTTATCTGTGTAGCCAGGAGATCTGTGTGTCCTCTTGTACGTTCTTTTAATACTTCCACTCCCTTGGAACCCATAAGTCTTTTTCAACCAAACTTGGAAAGGCATTAGTAATCAGAAAGCTTTTACAACTCCTAAAGTTTAAACAGATGGAGGGGAGAGATATGTTAACTTTAAACTTAGAGAGAGATCAGAGTATAAGCACTGGTAGCATAGGCAAAGATGTCTTAAATCTCCCAGCACTGGGAAGTGTTTCCAGAGCACCTTGAATCTGGTCAAGGAGGAACTAAAAAGTGAGCTCATGTATCATTAGTCTAGTTTAAAACTGCTGACAGGACCTGGCTTTGGCTTTTAGCTTTGGGCATTTCCTGTCCTGTACAGATACCTCCTGTCAAGTGACCATATTTGAGAAAGACCCTATTCAGAGTCATGGGATCACAGGCTTTTGCACAGTAAGTGTCTCAAGGTTTTCTGACATGACTGAGAGCAAAAGCTGTGATGGTAGCTGAGCTATGATTAAAAACAAAAAGATCCTCCTGTGGCTGTTGTATCTACCTTTGACATGGTCCAGATAATTCAACTGGTTAATTTAATTCTGCTGTTTTTCCATGTGCACCTATGTGCTAGAACGTTTGTCTCAGGGATAAAATCATGAATACCTTTGTCTTTATCAGCTGCCTGGTTTTCCTCTGTGCTTGAGTGGTCATATTGACAACAGATTATGGGGTCTAATTTTCTGATTTTTACTGCTTCAGGATTAGAATATGCAAGACATTTAGAAAAAAAAATTTCTTTGTTGTTATCTAGAGATAGGATTTTTAATTTCTTATTATTCCTGAAGATAGGTAGATTATCCACCTCTGTTGTCTCTTTAAACTGCACTTATTATTGAGTATTGAATATCTTCTTTTCCTACCTAGCACATCATAGTCCATGTTATTAAACACTTGTCAGGAGTGTGGGTTGCTCAAATGGGCCAGCTATCAATAATCTTCCTCCTCATTAATTTTTCTTCATTTGTGTTTTGCTTAATTTTTTCCTTTTTGTAGTCAAAAACTTAGTAATAACTGTGATTTGTGCCTGAGAGATCACTGTGATTACTTTTGAATGAGTAAGTCTGTAGAACTCTAGTTCTGATTAGAGCAAGCAAAGTAAAGGAGTGATTGGGTTAACCAAGGGGATGCTTGGAGAATGGGTTTAGAGAAATGGCCTGAGGAAATGGGATTGAATTAATTAATTTCAAGTAGTATTTGCTATTTTAAATCTGGGGCAGTATAGTTAAGCAAGGGCTACACAAACAGGAAAAAAACATCAGCTCTTGCTGAAAAGTATCTAAGGATTGTTTTGTATGATGATTTGAATAGAAAGTTGCGATTGCCATGTTTTGAAAAAAAAGATGTACTTTGATTTGTAAACTAGATTTTGCCTGCAAGATGTGTGAAGAAAGCTCTTGCTCTATTCCAAAATGGGTAGGATGCAGCTGGAGCACAGTGTCTGGCTTGGGACATTTCAACAAAAATGGCAGGGGTTCAGAAAAATATTAAAAAAAATTAAAATGGCTGAACTAAGACAAATACTATAATATAGGAATAAAAAAAACCCAAAACAAAACAAAAAAACAAACCACCAAAAAACAAAAAACAAAAAACAAAAAACAAACAAACCCAAACCCAAAAAGCCAAACAAACAAACCACCAAAAAATGCGCCCAAAAAAACAACAAAAAAATTTGAATACTGAGCTTACTTAGCTTAAGGAAATGGAGACTGAGCAGAGTTGGGATTACAGTTTTCAAGTGTTGACTATTGCAAAAGAAAAAGGAATAACTCTTTCTTCAGGTCTCCTGTGAGACCAGTGATCTTCAAAGGTTTTAAAACTGCAGCAAAAAGGTGCAGGGCAGATACTAGAAAAAACTTCTTGCAGAAGGGACAGTGGGGTAGTAGGTGTAATTGGCTAGGGAGCTCTAGGTAACGTCTGGAGCAAGAAAACCTCAGACAAATATGAGTGAGGAATAGCAGCGAGAGAATCTTTGGGATGGAAGGGAAACCCGATTATCTCCCGAGGTCCCTTTTGGGACTGTTTTCTCAGTCATTGTGGTTCTCCTGTCTTATAAATCATGACTAGCTCTTAATATAGCCCTCTATTACTGTTCTGATGTTTCTATTGTTGGAGTTAAATGATCTTAAGAAGATAGCTAGTTTAGTTAAATATGCCTCCAAGTCTAGCTTAAAAGTTGTTGGAGTTCACAGAAAGAGTATAATCTTGAAAAACATGATATGAGCTAGGTACAAAATGCATTTTGATGTTGAAACATATAACAGTTGTATGGCATCTTCTAGCTGATCTGCACATGACATACAGTGCTTGTGGTTTAGTTACAGACCAGGACGTTGTTTTTGCCTATTTGATCATCTGAAGAAAGACCCAGAGAATACCATTCCTGGTTCCCCAGAGACTGCAAGCAGTATTTGAGGACTCGCAAAACTTTGATTGCTGATTGATGTGTTAAACAAGAGAATTGACTGAAGAAGCCTCTAATATTTGGCTGTTAGTGAGGGATTTCTGACTAGCTAAATGTATGGTATCAGTGGTCAGGAAAAAATTGTTCCTTCTTCAGGCATGAGGATATTGTAAAACCCAGCATAATCTTGTTCTGACCTTAACATACAAAGGAATTTTTTCTTTCTGTTCTATCTCAATTAGATATGCATTTAGAGAAACAGTGCTATATAAATCTTCTTTATTTTAAGTCATCAGGCATAATTGCTCATATAGCTGCTATCTGATGAGGATGTGGCTACAAATGAACATTTATTAACAGAACTAATAAATGATGTAGAACAGCTACATGACTGTAGTACTCTTCCTACAAAGCAGCAAGATCAGATTTTAATATCTTAAAAGCTTCTGCTCTTGCTGTGTTAGATAGTGGCTGTAGCTATTTTCTCCATGTGGTGACAATTGCCATTGTCTTGTGTGCAAACAAAAGTTTCTGAGCTTGAGTCAGCTCTAACTTGCCTGGCACAGGCGAAACAGGCACAGGTCAACAAGAAAATTGAAAGGGGATAGGCAAAATAATACTGCATGTTTCTGAATATAAGTAACTTTTCAGAACTCACATGCCATTTTACAGAGCAGTTTTTGGGAGTGAGAGTGTTAGTGAATGACTTGTTTATATGGGTTTTAGAGGAAAAGCATTTGTTTACAGCAGCCTCACTATAAAATCTGGAGGAACCTTGGCTGTAGCAATCAGCCAGACCCAACAGTGGATTGCCAGATCATGGTAGACCAATTTCACAAAGCTGGCTAGTAGAAGAATGATCCTTTCCATCTTTCTCTTTGCCACCTATCCACTAATATACATTATTTCTCTTCTAGTCCCATAATTTTTTTTTTTCATTCCTGAGTGATTTCTATGCCAAGGGCCACTGCAGGCACTGCCAGCACTTCTGGGAATTATTTGTTTCCTGTTGTGCTCTCTTCTTTACATCTCATGACAGATTCATTCAGTTAATCCTTTGATCCCCCTTCACCTTCATCTATAGTGACATGTCTACCAAGACTTTCTAAACCTCTTTCCTCCACGGTAAAGAAGACCCCAGCCCCTTCTCTACTGGAGTCAGCAATTTTATCTTCATAGGGCTGAAACAGTCTTCACATGGAGCAGGTTCATCTGGAGGAACATGCTGGGAAGTAACCAATGCCATCAGGTGGAACTCCAGTGGTTCTGGGTCTATGGGAGAAAGGTCCAACATTGCACTTATAACACACTGTCTCATAGTAGGTTTGGCAAGGACTTGGCTGGGTTTAGGTGGGGACACTGTCTCTTTTTACTGTCTCCATGGGCTGGCAAGGTGTCAAACACACTGTTGGTAAGCTGAGTTACGTCCAAGCTGGAAATGCTTGCAAGGTCCTAAAACCTGGATGCTAGTGGGAAAGGATTAGTGATGTTCAGAGCTGGGGTTTCGGGAAGCAGGGAGAAGCAGAGTGGAGCTTTAGGGTTCAGCAAGAGTGGCTTCTAGATTAAAGTATATTAAACTAATGGCTAACTTAAGAGCAAAACCAAAGTCTCAAGTTAAAGGCTCTAAAGAGAAATTTGAGCAAGCTGGAAGGATGGTTTTAATAGTACTTATAGCTTTACTAAACCTGTTAAGTTTAGTACAAAGTAGCAGCCGAAGTGCTTTAAAACCAGATGTTTGTGACTAGAGAGGGAGTTCTTAGGCTAAAGAGAGGGACGAGTTTGTGCATTCTACTAGGTTTTAGTAAGATGGAAAGTAAATTTGGAGCCTTAGCAAACCATGAGGGGTCTTCAGAACAGGCACATAATGTTTTTGAGATGTGATGCAAAGAGAAGCCTAAAGCTGACTTAGCAGACTTAGACTTATGAAGGTAGGGCTGGGACACACAGAGACGACAAATGTATCTGGCAAATATATGTGAAGGGTGCTTATTTGTCTGTATAATGGGTGGGTTGATTGTTATTGCAGCACTGTTTCAGAGGGAAAAACTGCATTGGTCTCACGTTATTCTTTTGAAATCTGCTACTGACTCCTTGCTCTTCACTCTGACCTTCTTGCTTGTGGGAATCACTGAATGACCTTCTCCCCACAGCAAGCATGTGCTCCAAGGCCACAAGGCTCCTCGTGACTTAGCAGTGCTCTGCTTGTCCTCCCATGTGTTTAGTTCTGCCACAGTCCAAAAAAAGAAATAAACACCCATCTTAGCTCTTCCAAAGAAGCAGCCTCCATTTTCTGCATTTCCTCACCCTCCAAGCATCCTTTACCAGTCATGCCTTCAAAGAGGAACAAATCTGTCAGTCTGCAGCTCTTCCATTACCTTGGATGCATAATAATGACAAGGGTGCTTAGTGAGAGGCTGACTGGTGCTTGGAACAAATCTGTACCATGGCGGTCCAGGTTGCATCACTGATTTGTGTGCTGCCATTTGCTTCTGCCTGTCTACTCTGCTACATTTATTCTGTGTTTTGGTTCTCTTTTTACAAACTTAGCCTCCTTAGTCTAGGAAATAACACTCTTATCCAATGGTTGGAGATGAATTTTCCTGCTAATTTTATTCTTCAATGGGGTGCACAGCTGTCATTTTTGTGTAATAATGCTTCTGTAAAAGCACTGGTTAAAAAGAAAGGAAAATTCAATCACATGGAAGGTGGACTGGGATTGTTTATTTAAAATCCGCTGATGGGATCTTTGGATATCTGTCTGTTCTTATTCTCTGACACACTCATGAAGAGGTTGGAAATCCTTTTTTCCTAGTAGGAATGGAACTGTCAGTATGTAAGGAACTACGAGTTATTTTCCAGTGTCACAGTGGGATGAGCTGAGTCATAAATGTTCTTGAAAATCTCATCCTGTTCAAAGAATGCATTGCAAAATGTGGCTAACAAGTGTAATGGCATTTCCCATGGGATGGACCTCTCGTGGATGAAGATTCATTTAAACTGTGTTATGTTTCTATTACCTAGCAAACCCACTTATTTAATGCAATGCAACACATGTTTCTTCTCATAATCCTAATTCTATAGGAAGAGTTTCCTTGGAAACGTTCTCATGCAAGCACTTGGACAGAGAAAGAAGAACTTGGCTCTGTGACTGGACAGCCTACCCTCACTTGCTTACTTGACAAATTTGCACTTGATTCATATTCCCAAGCCTTCCATCACCATCAACCCTCGATCCTCTGTCTCTGCGGGGAGAGGCAGGCTCTGCATTCAGTGATTATTTTGAAGATGAATGTGTTGGGTAGTTTTGATTACTAATTTGCTATTTTAAGTCCACATTGTGCTTTGATGGCTCTTATGGGATTTTTCTCTTGCAGTAAGGGACAAAGATCTAAGGGGTGTCTGTTTGGTTTTTCTCATCCCATAACAATACAAAATGTCATTTTGGACTAAGTAGATACACATGTCACCAGCCACATGGCAGTGTACTAAATAAAAACAGTACCCTTCATACAAATACTTGAATATTTAAGTGGACTTAAGGGGAGACAAGCAATAAATGAAATACTTTTGGAATATGAAACTAGTCTGCTATTGCTTCATACTCAGTTTAAAAGCAAAAACATCTTAAAATGTCTCCTCTTAATTTTTAATGCTTATTTTTAAGCTCAGCACAATTAAGAGATTCCCACTTTCAGGCCGGTGTGTAAGTAACAGGTTTATAGCAAAATAAAATATTTAAACCAAATATTTTTCTGATTCATTTTTTGTTAGATGTCTTAATCTAAATACAGTATCTCACTCTTAAATTTTGAATTAAATGAATATAACCCTTTCCTCTTCCTGCTGTAAAGTATTATTGGTTTCTACTTGCCTCTGCTCTCATCTAGACCAATTAGCCTCCAGAGAGGGAAACTATTAATTGTTCTGCATTTAAGGTACTATCATGCTATTAAACTCAGAACATTTTATCTTGCTGTTAAACTCAATACATTTTAGCTTGTTTCTTACTAAAATGATCTGTATTAAAAGTGGTGATTAGTTCTAACACTGAGTATTTACATGGAAAACATTTTAAAGTAAGGTCCTATCACTCACAAGTTGGAAAGTACTGTATAGCAATACTTGTGCACTAAAAACCATGTCTGGTGTAAAAACTGAGTCTGTGGTTTGCCTTAATAGGATCAAGATAATTTGAAATCTTGAAGTTATACATGAACTTGCATGCTTAGTGTGCTTGGTGTGCCAAGGACACCATTTGGGAGACATATGTTAGCTGTAAGGGTGTCAGTATCCAGTATCCCCCAAATGGGGGTCTGGTGCTGCACTTGCCTGATGCCTGAGGTCCATCTTACAACTCTGAGTAGCCTAGCTGCAGCTAGCACACTACTTAGGTTGTCAATGCTAGCAGGATGACTCTCTGATGGCCCCAGTACTTTCAACACTTCTGCGTGAGCTCATTTTGGGATTATTGATGAGTTTACAATGAAGTGCATATGTAAGAGCTGGCAGGATTTTGTGTTCCTCATTTGTTGCTACTAGGAGAGATTTCTTAATACACCTATTGTATTTTAATTTAAGAATATTTTGTGTCAATAATCAGGACATGTTTACTACAGTCAGTGAACATTTTCTGGGACTAGGACAGTACATGTTAGCAGAGAACAATATGCTTACAAGAGTTGGTACCATTTCTTTTCCTGTAACCAGCATGTATTTTAAGAACTCTCATTGTACTGAGGTTTCAAGTAAAGGTGGTGAACCAGGATGAACATAAGAGGCAGAGCAACTGCAGATCCCATTATCTATATTTACTATCCATTTACTGTAATGTGAATTGTTCCTTGGACCATCTCAGTGTGGTTTTCAGTAGCTTTGGTGTGTTTTTTTACCTAATACTTGGTACCTTCTAACTCAAGTACAGAAATATCCTGATATGTTTTAGAGACTGACAAATTTAAATTTAGAGGCATTCATACTTTGGTCTCTTTGGAATGAGTGGGAGAGTCTAAGTTGTTGTTTCTGTGAGTCACTTTTTATTTTGACAGATGTACCTACATGCTATTTCCCCAAATCTTGACCTTGCAAAGCCATTACCTCTACCAAGTGAAGGCCTGTACCTTTACATGACACCCACTGTGGAAACGTTGAGAAAACCATGTCTTGAACTCATGTTTTGTTTTAAAAGCAGCCCTGTGACTTTTGCAGAGGGCAATGCTGGGAAGAATTCTCCCCTATTGTGTTTCTTCTGTAGTCGCTGCAACAAAGTCTGAATAATTCAGCCTCTTGTCCTGGGTTGTGTCCTGCACTGCTAGAGTGAGTGGCAATGACACGAGGATTGTGGTACAAGATTAAACAGGGTGTGTGATGAGCATCATGATTTGTAAAAAAAACAAACGCAAAACCAAACCCCACAACAGGGTGGGTTTAGGCAGAGGCTGTTGATGTGTTGTGTTAGAAGATCAGCATAGCAGTCCTATTAGTTGGGGCTTTTTTGGGCCTGAAAAGGGCATTAATTGTGTGGGCATTTCCTCTTTATTTCTGATTCCTTTAAATTATTTTTTTTTTTCTGTGTGGTCCTGTGCAGATCCCACCATCAAGTCCTGAAGCTCATTCCCTGGTGATGAGCCTTTCTAGGGAAGCCAGTGTCTGACATGGTTTGGTTCCTACTGTCACCTGATTTGTACCCTTGGACCAATGGGAGGGATGGGAACAGCCTGTGCTGGCTGCCTGAGAATCTTAGTTATTTCCAAGGTTACCAAGTATGTATAGAAACACTTTTGATAAAAGATAATCTTGTGATTTTGTCATCTAGAATGTCTTTAAAAACAGTTCAGCTTAATTTCATTACTGATGTTTGTTCTGGGTATGTTGTTTGTTGCAGTGGCAACTCATGCTGCAGCACGGCTAAATTCTGGCAAAAAAAGTATGAATTCTTTCCAGCAGGAAATTATTTGGTCTAATATACTTACAAGAAATATATTTACAAGAAAAGGAATATATTTACAAGAAAAAGCAACATTTTAAGTTAAAAGATGAAGTTAAAAATAAGAAAATTACGCATGCTTCAAAGAATTGTTTCATGGGGTCCAGTTTCTAGGAATATCATATAAAAGAAAGAGGATTTACAGTAATATCAGCAAAATATGAAGTATTTTTAACCATACCAGGGTGAAATGTGGTGTCCAATAGGAAGAGATTTGTCTGAAACCTCCACTGTGAGGGAAAAGACAAAATAAGATTTGTGAAATACGTGTTTATAGAGCAAACTTGGAGGGGAGCTGTGCTAATTGTGTACAGGACAAGTTGCTGTGGCTGAACTGGAGGATTAGCTGGAGTTCCCATGTTCTGCTGAACTCTGCACTTTGATTGTTTAAGATTTTAATGTATAGTTTGTGATTTCACTGTAGGTTTAATTCTTTGCTTATTATGTGCACATCCCTTTCCTTTGCCACGCTTAGCAGAGCAACAGCATGAAAGGGAGGAAGTTTTCTCTACAGGGCACAGACCAAACCGTTACGAAGACTTAGTTAATTTTTGTTTATTCTTTGGCAATGAAGAAGGAGACCTTGCTTTGTCATGTTTTTCTCGGATGCCACAAAGTTCAGCAGCAGTAGGTATTGCACGAAATGCATACCCCAAGAAATGTTTGTTTTATTTCAATGAAGTTCCTCTATATTCCAGAGCAAACATTCAGCTCTTTTCCATACTGCCTTAAAAATAATCCTCTCTAGCCCTCCCTCTCCCCAAAACAAAAGAAGTTTCCTTCTCAGAAGAGCATCTGTTATTTAGCAATGTCTGAATTTCCATAAATAATCCCAGATTTCCCTTGCACAAAGATATAAACAATTGTTCCGCACTCAAACCTCCCCTGTCTCAGATTCCCTGAATGAGGAGAGTGGGAGAGGAGGCACCACTGGGGGGGTTAAAAGGGGGACCCACTTCAGGACAGAGGTGGGGCAGGGCGGAGGTGGCTGTCGGGCCCTCGTGGGATGCAAAAACTCTTTGGCTGGGTTGAAGATCTCCACTAGAGGGGATTTTTGATGTTATTTGGTGTTTTGAACACAGCTGGCCTTGTGGACTATAGATCCTGGCTGGCTTGGCCATGGGTTGGAGAGGGTAACGCTGGGGTAGGGAAGATGCCACCCTACCCTTGAATTGTGAGACTGATGTTGCTGGTGGGGCCCCACCAAAAAGCTGCTCAAGACTGGATGCTTCCCCCCAATCCTAGCTCTGGGTTTCTTTGCATAATACTTTTGCAGGAGAAGGCAGAGGGGGAGTTAATATCTTCTGAAAATTCTTCCTTTTATTCAGTTAGGAGATTTTTTGGCTTTGGGGTTTTTTTTTAAAGCACTCTATCAACAAGTAATGAAAAAGCATAATAACTGAGCAACAGAAGATAATGGCAAAAAGAGATATCTAATGACATCAACTGCTTCACAAATTCATGAAATTAATGAAACTTGGCTTTTGGAAATCTATGATGCAATGATACTGTATTCTTCATGCATGAATATATAACTTGAGAAGCAGCTCCCCTTAAAAGATTTGTTTATTCTCCTGGACAGAATGTATTTTTGGTTTTTTTCTTCTGAGCTGAAGTTGCTGGCAAATTAAACCATGCTTTTGGTTGGTTTATTTTTCACCTCAAAATAATAATAATAACAATAACAACAACAACAACAACAACAACAACAACAACAACAACAACAACAACAACAACAATAATAATGATAATAATAATAATAATATTAAAAAATTATTATTATTATATTTTAACTGCAAAATGCCAGGATACTTAAATTTCTTCAGTGATACAGTAACAAGGGCACAATTTTTTCCATTAATGTCTTGGGATGGCTATTTAGAATATATGTATACAGGAAAATCTGTTTGTTTGCAATTTTAAAGTGAAGATCATTTTTCCTTGCATTGACTTGTCCTATGATTATTACTCTTTGATTCTATCACAGAATCTTCTCTATGCTTAGAAAATCTTCCAAAAAACAATTTCACTATTGGTGTCAATATTACTCCTTGGCTCTTTTGTGGATCCTCACCTGCTGACAGCTCTGATGGGTATTCTGATGGGTCCACTGGTCATCCAACTTGCTTCCATTGGCACCAATTTACTCTCAAGTGTGAGCTATTGGGCAGTGGATACAGCCTTAGCAAATATGCCTGTTCAGTATTTGCAGTTGGTTTGCCTGAAAAACAGCAGGAAATAATCCTGAAGTTTGGAGCTGGATGGAAGGGCTTGTGAAGACTGCATTTATATGTATGAAAATCTTGCTGTTGGGTTGGCCCTGTAAGGAAATGAGTGCAGAGAATGACATTCACTTTGCATCCTAACAGGGCAGCACAAAGACATCCCACTGTCAACTGCTGAAGTTGATTTGATTTGAATTCAACAAAACCTAAGAAATGTTTTCATTTTGCTGCTTTGATGTTTTTTTTATTGTCATTAAAAAACTTTGTATACTGAAAAGATGGTAGTATTTTTTTCTTTACAGTTTCATGACAATGAAATAATTTGATGTGATATGTGAAAAGAAAGCAAGAGTACCTGAGAGTAGTTTAGCTTCTTTGAACACTGGCTGCTTTAAAACTTACCCATGCACGAATTCAATTGAAATTATAAATCCATGTAAACTTAAGTTATCCAAACTCAGCAAGGAAGTTTTGACTTTCTGTGCTAGCCTTTGTTCTTGCCAATGTCACTGACTGCTCTGGTACCTGAAATAGGACTTCTAGTCTCCTCTTGGCCAGGCCAGCTTTTTATATCTTGGGTCCTGCTGTTTATCTAAATATTTCTCTTTAATCTGAAGAACTTGTTTTTCTAGAGGAAGAGTGTTCTGGGAATGGATCCAGGAGTCACCAGTGCTCAGCTGCACTAAGAGCTCTTGCAGTGTGCGGGATCAGCAGCAGTTGATGAGGAGCTCTTTCTGATGCTGTGAGGTAAAATAGAGGGAAGAAATTATGAATTCCCTTACCCTGGGCCTTCAAGCACAATACCTGTCATTCTGCACCATCCCAGAGGGTGGTGGGATGTGGTCCAGTGGCTTTCCTTCCACTCCTGTAAAAACTCAGCAAGAAGTAGTTTGCTAAGAAAAGCATTGTTTCTTTGAAAAAAACCACCAAGCTGACATTAGAAATAATACTGTTTTAAAGCATTGGACACCTTCATTGTAGGTTGTTTGTTGCTGTTCCAACATGCCCTGATACCCCAAAAATGAATCTAATCTTACAGTTGGGCACATTTCTATCTTCAGCAGCATCTGTGTCTTCAGTCTGTTTGTTTGGAGTTTTGACATCAGTTCCTGAGGTTTTGGTGTGCCTTATCAATGTACGAAATGCAATTCAAGGTCTTTGCTTGAAGATGTGAATAGCCTGAAATCTAATTACCAGAGGGACTGCCCTTCTTCCCTCTGTAGTGCTGCTGCCATGGGAACTGGCATAGATGACCCATCGAGATCCCTTTCCACAGAAGGGATCTTGTTTGTCATCTCCCCCACTGAGTTTTATAGCCTTCCCAGTGAGCTTCAAAGTCCTATCCCTTCTCTGCTCCACAGTGGGACATGGCTGGCTGTTGGATTCACTGGGCTTCAGATCAGGAATTGCACACAGAATCTTTTTGAGTGTCCTAGTGTTCCATGGTGGTGAAAGTCAGGAAGTTTTGTGGTGTTAATGGATGATGAAACATCAAATGTTTCATGTACAGTGTCTACAGCAGTAAAGGTGTAGAGGTGGCTAATGTGTGCCTGTGAATGTAGCAGCTGTACATGGGTATCAGTGCTGAAGGCTTTCTCTGAAGTCCTGCAAGGGGAAGAATGCATCAGAGCTCAAAATAGAAAAGTTTTGGAAGATTCTAGGTCAAGAAAGTTTCTCTTGCATGGGGAAAGAGAAAAGATGAGTGGAAGATAAAAACCACTGTTCTTCTCAAACACACCCTCTTCTTGCAGGACACATATGCTATTCATTTATGCTGATAGGGGAAAATATTTGTCCATTTTACTTTGTAAACAAATGCTGAGATTGTGAGATTGAGGTCCTTTTTGTAGCTGTGACTTCCCAACTGCAAACTCAAATTGCAATAAAGTCTCTGGAAAAAACTTTTCTGAAAAGCCTCCTGCCTATATTTTCTTTTCTATGGTTTCTTCAAAATGAAGACACACATACTTGGTTTGCTTGGCTAGAATTCAGGTCAGCTTTTGAATTTTTTATGCCATTTACATGAATTCTACACCTGTGAGTTTCATTCAGCTTAAGAGACCTGAGGAGGGATGAAGTATCTTCTGACTGAGCCTGGAGAGCCTGTGGCCAGAGGGGCCAAGTTCTGGTGCAAGGGGAAGGAGGGACACCAGGAGACTGAGATAATGTTGGTTTTATGAGCGTGTCAAACTCAGATACTGGGAAATGTTTTACATATTTATTTTTCTACCTGATCTTGGCTTCTAGATTTTGCTGTTTTAGAAATCTGATCTTTGGTCTCTTGATTTCTGCAACAGAACTTTACAATTTCTCTCTTTTGTCCTGCCTTTCCAAGATTCTCAGATAAAGAATTAATGGAAAAAGACTGGATTTCAGAGTTTACACACACCCCTTAAGCATCACGTGCTGACTGCAGGACTTGAAAATTGACTTTTTCTAACAGGTAGGGTTTTCTCTGCTCTGCCAACCAGCTGCAGTTGGTGTGGAATTGCAGAGTCTAACCCAGTGCTGTCTCCTGCAGTGGTGACAAAAATATGTAAGACATCTGTGTCAATAAAATGTCCTGACAGGAATTATTCCATTGCTGTCTGTGACTGCAGTGGCACTGACAAAAATCACAGATGGATTGGGACACGTGTGGGAGGGAATGTGCCTACCTGAGCTGGATCCACTTCAGCCCCGTTCTCTGTGAATGCAAATACTGTAGGACCTTCCCTGAATGGTGGAGCAAATATTTAGAAATTGAGTTGTTTTACGTTCTCTGGGGTGCTGCTAAATCTCATGTTGCAAAAGTTTGCTGTTTACCAGAATCCTGAGGGACTCCCAGGAGCTCTCTCACCTCTTCTGCAATGAAGAACTTTGCAGGCACAGATGCCCACTGAATTTCTGCCAAGAACAACTTTCCTACCTCCAGTACGTGCACGGCAGGGAGGAGAGGGCACCTGGAGCTCTGGTGCTCCTGCTGCTGGCTGAGGTACTGGCAGGGTTGTGTTCATGTATCCCTGACTTAGTGTGAGAGCAACAAAGGGCAATAGCTGAGCCCCTTGTATATGACCCTGTTTGCCTGCTGGGCAAAAACCAGGTTCAAGGGGGAATAAACCCTCCTTTCTTCATTGAACTACCCCTCTTGCTACATAACGCACTTGCTACACATCCACTGTTTGGCTCCAGGCTTTGCCCAGAGAAAAACGAGTGTATGGAGTGTCTGTATAATTACTACAGGTAATTACCCAGTGCCACAGATGCTCCAGATTCTGGCTCCTCTTGGTGGGTTGGTTGGGGTCTGGCAGTCCATATTATGGAACATGGCTGGAGCATCTCGTTAAAGCTGTGGCTGTGTCATAGGGAGGCTCCACGTGATTCCACTCTCATGTTCTGTAAAGCTTAAAGGGTCAGTTTATTTTATCTTATTCTTTCATGTAGCTCATGTTCTAGGAGGAGTTTCTGCTTCTCTCCTGCAGCACTGGTATTGCTACAAAAAGCTGGTGCCTTGACTGTTTTACTCTCATGATCCCAACGGCTCAGTGGTCTGCAGTAAGGGAATTACAGTGTTCAGCAGCAAAACTCAAGAGGCTGTGAGTGAGAGAGAGCAAGGGCATGAGCTGTCCTGGGCCAGCACTTTTGGCCACTCCATGTCTGGGTGATTACCAAGAATAAAACTTTGTTAGCAGCATGTTTCAGGCTTTCTCAGAGCTCAGAAGAACCTTTGGTATATTCAATGGCTATGCTTATGCAAGTATTTTAGTTTCTTTCACTTTCTGTGCAAAAAGGCTTGCTTGTGCTTAATTGTTCTAGTGCCATTTCTGAAAGTTAAGGGTGCTTTCATTCTGGCAAATACCCAAATTAGTGATTGTAAGACCTTTTCAGGATGATGTTCAAGAAAATAAAGAACAATAGGCAATTTGCTATCTTTTGTGAGGAGGGGATGGGAGAGCAGCTGAATATGTCATGCTACTTCTCCACATGATCTAGTTCAGAGCTGAGACATGTTGCTATAACCCACTACTTCCATGAGAAAGGAAAACATCTGACTGCAGAGATTTCTGTTTCTCTACATGTGGTGAAGCACAGACACCCTTCGTGACCATGGCATCGGACCAGGGCAGTGTAGGGATTCCTCCCCATGCCAGCCTTGGGTGGGCACTCAATGCCTTTGAAATTTCATGTGACTGCACATCAGTTGCATGATGTGGGAGAGAGCAGGCTGCTCCAGGGGTTGCTAACATATGGGTTACACCCTCTCTGCAACACTGACCCCCTTCCTCCATCTTCCAGCTAAACTGATGTTTGATCCTGCATGCAAGAGCCCCTTGGTCAGACTAATACCTGCTTGCTGTTTATTCATGTTTTATTATAACATCAGAACTCAATGGCCTGTGGCACTGGAAACAGTTTACAACTGGTTTTTGCCTTGTGTTGTTTGCACCTGCGCAAACTGGGTCTACAAGGCTGACAGGCACATCAGAGGAATCCTGAAAATGCCATTGATTCCCCCTGTGTACCCATGAATGCACAGTGTGAAGAATCCTGTTAGGGTTGATTTGGACTTGTCTCTTTTACCATAAATTCTGTGAATTATTATACCACAAGAGAATAAATAATGCCTTGATTTGGCTAGATTTAGCCACTAGATTTGGGGATGACCTTTCAAAAGCCAGTCAATTTATCCTGGTCTTTTCTCCCTCCCTTCACAAGTAAATGTGTTGACTCTGTATTTTGATAAAACTCCTTCACATCTGGGGCATCTTTTGGCTGCATCTCTCCCAGTACTGGAAATAATGCACTCCTTTCCCCTGTGCTCTCTGTGCTGCTTGAATTCTTCATCTGCAGCAGGGCGAGCAGCCAACTCCTTTTCTGAGCATCTCTTGTCTGGGGCTCCATCCAGATGCTTTGGGAGAGAGAGCTGATCAAACAGACAGTGATGTGATTCAGCCTGTTCTCAGGGGTCTCTGAAAAGGTCCTGTAGTCCCTGGAAAATGCTGCAGCTGCCCATCAGGCTGCTTCAATGCCTCTCCAAAGATGCAGTCATCCCCCACCTCCAGGATAGCACAAAAGATGGGAAGAGATAAACACAAACATATAGTTGGCAGTGTGAGTGGTGGAAAGGATTTAATTTTCTCTGTGACAAGGCTGTTTTTAAAATAATTTTTTTGTTATTATTTACCCTTCCTGCTTTTCTTCTTTTATAACTGCAGCAAGTTGATGACTTTGGTCAACTGTTCCTTGGCTGAATGATAATTTGATGATGAAGGTGACAGCAATAGTAATTATGAACTCTATAAGAGAAGTGGTGTTTACAATGGAAAATTTTTACAGCTTGTTTTTAGCAAATTTTGTATTTACCACAAAGTATCACCATCTGTACTTGACTTGCACTGCTCATGGTCTGCTTTAGAGAAGTGGCTGGCCAGGTTGGAGACAGTGTTGAGACAGATAGACCTTCTGTCTAATGGGGTGCTATTGTTCTCAGACTCCTTTATTTTTCCATGGGAAGCAGATTATAAATTTCCAAAAATGAACATGGGCTAAAAAAGCCCCAAACCGACCATCAGTAATGAACAGGTTTTGTTCACATCCAAAAGATTTGCAACCATTGACAACCTGTAAACTTCCTGTGAAGCTTGATCTTACTTCCAGCAAATCTACAATTTCTTTTTCCTTGTAGGTAGAGTTTCCTGTTCAGCCAAGCTGGCAATCTTCCCTCCTTTCTTAATTTAGGACACAATGGGATTATATTTTAAAAGACGGTTCTTGTAAACTGATTAGCACTCATGTAATGTACCCCTAAACCATCAAAATACATTCCAAGGCTAAGTAGCTCCTTGAGTAGATTCAAGTTGGCTCTCTGAAACATTTTTCTTCATTTAGAAAAAAAGAGTTGGGAAAATAATTTTGAATTTTTCATCAAAAATGAAAAAGATATTCAAGACCCAACTGTGATTATTTTGCTTCCCTTCCAGTTTTCTCGTATAAAACATATTTATGATTTGTGAACTGCTTTGGTAAAGGGCAAGTCATGTAATTCCTGGAGAAGGATGACCTCAGGTTATGAAAGACTCTAAAGTGAAGCCAGATGAACAATGAGAATCTAGGGGATTTTCTTTCACATTTCCCTCCAACTTGCCATTGTGGAATAGTGCTGCTTTTACCTGTGTGTTTTTGGAACCAAAGCCATGGCAGAAGTATCAAACCTGCCAGAGAAACCTTAGCTAAGCATTTAGGTAATTTCATGACACTTTAGAAAGTTTTGGGCAGATTTTGAGCCTTATGTCCAATATTTGGTTCCTCTGTGTATTTTAAAAATATTAAAGCCCCTATTAAAATTATCCAGGTGACAAATGATTGTTTGCCAGTTACACTTCCTACTGCTGGCACTTCTGCTCACTTTGCATTTTGTTAAGTGCAGGGAAATGACCTCTGTATCTTCATGTGAGGAACTTTTTTGGTACATTGGCAAGTTTTATGTGCATGTGAGATAGATGTTTCTGAATGCAGCCTATGAGATACATACCATGGCAGGTCTCTTGACTTAAAACTGGTCTCCAGGTAGCTCTGAAGAATTGATGGACTACACTGCTGTCCTTCTCATCGCTGGAAGTGCTGTGTCATTAGAGAGTAGGAGCTATCCTACATTCCCACTATTTACACAGTTCTGTTCTTTCATGTCACTTCAGGTTGAAGTGACAAATTTGGAGATGATAAAGGAGCTATGAATTCTAAAATAATTTCCTTTACATTGTCTATGATTCTCAACATTCTGTCAGCTGGAAAATACGTACAAATGCTACTGATTTTTAGTCCAAGACTATCTCATAGCAACACACACCTCCATAAACGCCAGATCAGTTGTGGCCCTTCTTTCATAGTAGAATTTCTGCAGACCTCTTCTGTCAGCCTCAAAGGGCAGCAGGACTGTTTGTTCTTCAGCTTTAAGCTGTTGCACTCAAATTACACTCACCCCACATCCTTTACATTACATGGCTATAAAGTAGCAGTTTGTTTTTTAACTAGTAGTGTTAATTTGACATTTTGGCTGCACTGGCTACTTCTTCCTTTGGCTTTTGCTTTCACAGCTACCACATGAAATTATTTTTTTCTGAGAGAACTCCCCTTTAATTAGTAAGTTGTTTTATTTGCTGGCTGAAATCACATACCTTTTGATGGGTGATGATGAACCGGCACTCTAAATGACTGGTGAGATCTGAAATATCTTTCTCTGCTCTTTCTGCATCTGTCAGGAATAAGTAAATGAGACAGCCAGGCCCTGGTCACCCAGCCCTGTGCTCAGCATGGAGGGGAGCTGGCACAGCTCAGCTCATATCTTTGCAGCTCATGTCTCTCCCAGTGGTTATTGTGGTCACCCCCAGCTCACTGCAATTTCCAGAACATGCTGGAAAATTGCCTCTGGGAGGGTTGGCTGGATTGGGTCCTGTTATCACACTCACACAGAATAAAGGGGTTGCAAGGGTGGCGGATGATCTTCTGGGTAGGAGTATTTGATAGCCAAGTTGGAGAAAAGGTTGGATTCTGGGTCCTGAGACAGGTTGTTGAACCATCAGTATAAGACATTTGTGGTTTTAAAAGATTTTTTAAAAATCCAGCTCTGAATTTTGTATCCCTTAGTTAACTTCATTAGAGTACTATTACATGAGTAAAATACAGAGCTCACAATGAGCAAAATCTAATTAAAACCATTAGAAGACTTTGAATAAGCATTATATGAAAGAGACGAGTGAGGACAAATTGACAGTTACTGTGTTCCCATGCTCCTTTCAATCCCATTCATCCTTCCATTGCTGTCTTGGACAATATTTCACCATTAAAAAAAAGCCTCTAGAGTTTGACTAAACTTGCTTGGACCCACCCTGAGACATGAGTATGGCAGTGCAAAGGTAGCAGACGTGCTACTGCATGTCTGCAGAGAGACGAGGCTTGTGTTGTGCAAAAGGAAGCAAATAACAACTTGCTGCTGGGTGCAAACTGGAGCAGCTGTGGACTGCAGCAGCCATCCAGCCAGTTTAACTGGTTAAATACAGTAGGTCCACAAGACAGCATTCATCATGAAATCCCACACCTGAACTTAGTAGGGTTTAAGGGATCATGTTCATGCTGCTCAATGGTGGCTCTGGAAGGTCTATTTCTCTGTATGTGGTGTCTGTCAGGAATGAGGGTGCTCGTGACTCGGTGCACTGATCCTGGTGTCATTCATGTGTTCATAGTCACGCTTCCCACTGCCTGAGGGGGAAAATGGAAATAAATCTCACACATTTTCTATTAAATCTGATCAGCTAAATCCGATGTTCTGGGCTATTTGTCTACCAGGGTGTAAAAATGACCTCTGGACTCTTTAAAGTCAACAAGCGCTTTTGAGAGAAGGTGAGGAGGTGTCTGGAGGGAGGGTGGGTGGTGTAATAAGGATTCCCCTCCCACCATGGTGTAGCAATAACACTCTGCCTCCCTTTGGAGGGAATGGTATCTATACACTTACCAGCTCTGGGCTTTGGCTTCCACTCCTGTCTTGTGCACTGTGGGAGGTTGCAAGGAGCAGAAAATTCATATGGCATTCATACAGCCTCTCTGAGAGCTGCAGAACAGGGCACTGTGAGGAGCTGCTCTGGGCTGCTGAAGGCTGAGGGCAAAGACTGCACAGTCTGCAAATGGGCATTGTGGGAGCTGAGGGGTCCTCTCATTGTAATTTCCACTCAACATCTCACCTGGCAGGACTCACTCTCAAGTATCTTACAGTGGGAAGGCAAGATTGCTGCAGACACCTGATTGGTGTTAGCAAATGGATGCTCCTTATAGGGAGAGAATTTTGAAAGCTGCTTCTTTCACCAGTTCTGTTCCACTGGCCACTGAGGGATCAAAGGAGAAACAGGAGCACAAGCCAGAAATATCAACACCTTTTCACGTGGGCAGTGATTTAGTGCATGAAAAACCCTTCCATGTGGTGCCAGAAAAAGCTTTCCTTGTAACCCTCTCCTTGATCATTTCTGCCTAAAACTTCAACCCTGCATTAAACAGTGCATGTTTAACCAAGTCTTGCTGATGTACAGGCTGAAATTAGGGCAGAGAGTTTTCGAGAAAAAGTGGGGAAACTCTTTCTAATGTGATTATTGCTTGTGAGCTGTGCCAGGGTGAGGGGAGGCAGAAGGGCGTGAGCAGAAGCAATATGGTCTTTAGCAGGTGTTGGGGAGAGCAGAATCTAATGAGAATCATAGAAACACTTGAAAGCTTTTTAACTCCATACAGGATTTTCAGGAGCTGTTGATAGGAAACAGTAGTGATCCAACTGACAGTTAAAGAGATGAAAGGAAGCCCTTTGGATTAAGTAAGATTTAGGAAATAAAAGGATTAGTGCTAGACAAAAGCTAGATTTAGGGGTTTATTTAATGAGTGCAGTGTGGCATGATGGGATGTGGGGCATCAGAAAAGAGATGAAAGAGAAAATAAAAAGACGAATGTGGGAGGTAGTACAGAGGCAAGGAATCAGCACAACATCTCCAAAATCCCTTCGCAAATCTTCTTGTAATTGAAAATGGTACCAAAAAAAGTAGTTTTCATTAGCAGTCCTGACTTCTTTACATAGTAACAAGAAGTGTTATAATGACAGGAAATCTTCTGTGATGGGGCTGTCAGCTAAATCCCTGCCACAGGAGAGAAGAGCGTACATTATCAATCTACTTGCACTTATAGATGTCTGATGAGGTAAAATCAGATTTAAGTAAAATTATCATTCTGTTGGATTCATAATTTGTTATGCTTCCAAGTAGGGGCTGCTGAAGGACCAGTCTTTAAGAGATCTCCATTTGGAGCTCTGTAGTGAAGCAGGTGGTAGTCTCAGAAATGAGGGGTATGCACATGTTGGTGAAGTGAGGAGCACGGAACTCCTGCATGCAGCATCTGTCCCAGGATCACTTTGTCTTGTAGATTTAGAAGCAGGATTAAGAGCTTTCCCGAGCTCAAGTTCTCCACTTAATCATCTAAAGGTACCCATTTGTATTACTAGGGAGGTGAAGAAAATTAAAAAATATGTGTAAGAATATGACTCAAACAGAGCAGTTGTTCATTTAGCAACTCCTCCAAAGTCTGCTGAAGACAGTAGAGTGGCTACCAGTGGGTTTGGCTCTGACATTAAGATAATGTAGCCAGGTAAGTGTGGATACTCTTGGCTTATGAAAGTGCTATTTGGAGAAAATACCATATCCTCTGTTCCAAAGATGCTGTTACTCCTAATTTTCTGATAGTAATGGATGTCTCTAATGTAGGTATGGATACCTTTAATGAGATGCTATTAGAGGAAGAACAACAGAACTTTTTTTCCTCTCTTCAAGTCTCCAAGTGAAATTGGGTCCTTTTCTTATCTAGGTGCAAAAGAAAACATATTTTGTGACCTAATTTTTCCAATAGGAAAATTTTTTCAAACACAGATAGCTACACTGGTCAGGGAAAGTTCTTGGTGGATGTTCGCATTAAAGAAATCCAGATATATGCTGTCAATGTTTCTGAAAGACGTTAGGATAAAAATGTTTCTTCAGACAATATTCTCTTTTCACTTGTTCTATTACCACAGAGGAATGCTAGTAGGATTTACAAATGGCTAATAGGTAACAAAAAAACAAATGAAAAACTAGGAAATTACTTTATTTAAGTTTCTTGGGAATGTTTTATACGGTATTTTGTGGTTTGGACCCTATACTGTCCCTGAGTCATTTTGTTGCTGAACATGAATAAGAAATATAAATAAAATAATGGATTAAATTTTTTTTATTGCTTTGTATCTTTTATATTACTCTCTGTAAAGAGATGTGTGGTCCAGTTCGTTGCCTTTGCATGGAAAAGGAAACTTGACTGAAAATTTACAGTGTGCCTAAGAGACATTTTATTTGTTCAATAAAGCAATATACCAAATAAATAAGAAATTTTTATTGATTTTTTTTCATCCAATTAGCCCTTTCTTTTATTTTATTACAGTTTTTGTCCAGTTGAGTGAAAGCAGTTAAAAGTTGTTTTCCTTAATGACCACATTATTAATACAAAAGTAATGTGGTCTCCATTCAGATATGATTTTTGAAGGCACTTAAACATCTGCTTGGATTTTCCAAAACACCCATCTGGATGAAGTGTCTAATAACTCATAATGTCAGGGGGCATATGTCAGCATCTGTAAATGCTTAGGTACCCTTGGAACTGGGGTTTTCAAAGTTTGCTTTAAATAACTTGCCTGCAGCACTGGACTCCTTGTAGGTGTCTTCCCAATTCCAAGTAAATGCAATCAAGTCCAAGGGGCAAAACTGAGTCTTTGGACTACGCTGAAGCACAAGTCCTTTCTGGTCTCTGAGCACTTGATTGTGCCATGTCCTTGCTTTTGAAGGCCTGAATTTACAACCTGAATAAATGCCCTATAACAGTAGGCTTTGTTCATGTGTACTTCAGGAGAAGAGTGGTTTTGCTGATTTAGTTGATTTATTCTGCCCCCTAATTTTTAAAACATCATAGTTTATGCCTGCCAAATCTGTTTCAGAGTGTACAGGTGACAAATAGGTGACACTTGTGGAGTTCCTTTACACCCAGTCCTTCCTTTCCCTGAGTTGACTAAATGTAAGCAATTTTTCATGAGTACAGTAATTGCCAGGAAATTCTGGTGCAGGTTATTTCAAATCTTCCATGTCAGAGTTTCACATCCTTCTTCCAGGATCTGAGGACAGAACCACAGATATCTGCAAGTATAATAGAGATCACTGGGGCTTAACAATGGCTGATTTTCCAGTGGATATGTTGGTTGCCATTGGGGTTTCTGTTTGTTTTTAAATCTGAAATCAATTATCTGTCATGGGAAATATTTTCTTGGACGAGGAACATTTGGAAAATGTGTTTTAAAAATGAGAAAATGAGGGTATTAATAAAGGAGAGTTTGAGGCATCATATTTAACAATGCCACTCTACTGCCTTTAGGTAATACATGGATGATTGCTTTAGCCATTATTTCAGAACATCTTGGAACACTAATTTTTACACAACTACATATTTATGATAATGTATTCCAAACTTTGAAAAGGTTCCAACATTACTTTCAAAATTACACTTAATTTGATTGTGCTTCTGCACTGCTGTCTTCTCTCATTTTTGTCTCTCTTTCAATTAGAGTGGAAGAAATGCCGAAATGTTGTTGTGATGGACTTGAGATTCCTCTGCCAGAACATACCAGAGGTTTCAGGAGAACAGGAACTCCTTTTGTCCTCAGCCACAGCGGAATACTTATCTGTTGTCCAAGTGTATCCCTGGGGACAACCTTCACACACAAGCAATTTTTCCTTACTAGCAACTGGGCTGGTCTGGAATTATTGCACTCTGTGCCCTCCCACCAGCTCCCCTTAGCCAGCCGCTGCTGCTAATGTAAGCTTGAGGGGGCTTGTGCCCCTCTCAGACACTATCCAATACCTTCCAATCCCGAAATGAAATTAGCAGAGCCAGAAACAGACTGTTCCATACTAATCCCACATTATGAGTACCACAAAATAAAATGGCTAAGGGAAGTGTCTGTGGACTTTTTTTTCTGGCTTATTTATTCTACAGATATACTTTATCTCCACGTAATACATGTGGTTTAACCTTAGAAAAATTTTGGTGCCACTTTGGGCAACTATAAGGTATAAACCATATAAGACTTCAGACTTGGATCTTAAAGGTCTTTTCCATCCCAAATGATTCTATGAAAGTTTGATTCTAGTCCTGTATGGTTTTTTTGTAGACATTATAGATGAAAAAGATTATTTTTCTTTTTTTTCCCCCCTGATGTGTCACACTATGGTTAGCAGCAGCAAGGTGGAATGCTGAAATCCCTGCTCAGATGGCCTGGCACTCTATGTAAAGGCATCAGATGAAGTTTATTGAACTCATACCTTCTCTTACATGAGGTCATTGTGCAGATTGTCTCATGCTTCTGGTTGGCTTTGATGTGAGCTGCAATGTTTCTATGATCTCAGCCTAGGGACAAGCTGGTGGCCCCAAACTCAGCAGTGGTTAAACATGAGCATAAACAAAGTGGAGATTTGCTATGTGCCAGACAAAGTCACTTTCAAGTGTGCCCACAAACTCACAGAAAATTGGAATCTCTGGTTTATTGCAAATATGTAATGGTACCAAAAGAAACGGTATTCCAGGCTAAATAATATATAATGGTTACCAGCTCATGTACCTTGAGTCTGTGATTTCAGTCTGTGAAAGTTCAGATGATAATTGTGTAAATACTAGTGGAAGGCTTTGAATGTATTGTCAGTTTCCTTTCTTACACATTAAAGGGTTTCTGCACTACTTGCTTTAGCCCTTCATTTTAATTTATTTTTTCTTGAGTAAGTCACTGAAGTCAGCTTTATGAGATATTAGATAATGTATGAAATGCATCTATATAACTCGATACACACATTTTTTTTCTTTGTCCTTGTCGCTATTTATTTTGAAGGAAGCTATGTATAAACTGTCAGCATTTCTTAAATGACTGAAGCCTTCAACTGTTGTATTTTGGGGAGCAGATGGTTTGCCTGCAGCCACTGAAGGATGCTATCCTCTGTTTTATATTTTCAAGCCAAGAGAAAGGGAAAATGCAAGCTTACAAAAAAAGTTGGTCTCATGGAAGGGATTGCTAAAACATTCTTTAGTATTGTCATCAGTAAATTATATCAAATTGGGCACATCAGAGGCAATATGAGAAGCTTCTGGTTGGGTGCAGAGGAAGGAGGAGGGATTTTTAAAGACAGGGACATGTACAAATCACATTAGTAGTCAACTTGAACGGTCAACCCTACTCCTGGGCCAAGGTATAAGCTGAACATAAAGGCGTAACTATGGAGAGAGCCTTGGTTTACTTCTGTGTCTCTCTGTGTGCCTTGGGGAGCTGAGTAGCACCTTCTAGAACTGCTTTGATGTTTAGCAATTGGTTTATTTTTAAGTGTTTTGGTTAAGCTTCACAAACTCATGAAGATTCCTTTTGAGGAAACTTGCCATAATGCAGATGATGAAGAATAAACTTAAGAGGTGGGCTCAAGCTGAAATCTGCTGAGGCTGCTTCCCTGTGTATCCACCATAGGAAAAAAGACCTTTTTTGGGAGCAATTCTTCCAAATGATAGTGAAAAGCTATGAAGCTGTCAGTGCAACCCCTAAAAATCAGGATAGTTTTGAAATAGTAATGTGTTCACTGTAACAGGTAATGGGAACATTACATCTGGTCTTCTTCAGGATGAGTCACACACTTTTCCTCTTTTCTAATTCTGCAGAGACTTGGCACCTCTGTGTGATGAAATCCATATACTGGCTGTGGTTACAGGGCTGAGCAAAACACAGAGCAGATGAAGAGATACAGGTCAGTATGTGCATCTAAAACTGTTTGCCAAGATGACATGGATCCAGAGGAATGTTTGAATATCATCCAGAAATTGTCATTCCTAAATATACATCCACTGAGATGACCCAGGAGAATACACACCTGGTTTTTACTTAACCAGTTACAGAAGAGGTACCAGCTCGAGGGTCTGAGACACTGGAAAACAGTCAAGACAGGTCAATGCTGTTGCTAAAATATCATTACATTTAGGTAGTTTTAATTTTGTTAAAATACCCACCTGAAACCAAAAGGACTGTGCACCAAAAAAGGGGACAGAAAATGTACAAAATTACTTCAGCTTTGCCAGTTTGATAAACAGGAAAATGCTTGAGTTTTCTTCCCCACTTGCTTGCTTTTGTTTTTATCTTACATAAGCAACAGACAATATTTTGAAGTGATTTTTTTCTATTAATAACATTCCCTGCAGCCAACAGGCCATTTATATGGAAGATGATGCTTATGGATTGAAACACTCTGGTTACTGAGATTAACAGTGCAGTATTTTATCCTCCACTGTGAGTGACTTTAAACTGAGAGGGAACAACAAGTGTGCAGTATGTAGAAGTATTTCTATGCAGAACCCTGGGAATATTCCAATTCCTAGGACCTGTTACAGAAAAAGAAAAATTGAGGTTTAGTCTGAATTTTGCCTTTCTTAGGGCTGTCATTATGTCTAACTGTTGCTCTTTTACTCTCCTAACTTGTTATTCCTCTGCTAGCTGTTTATTTCTAACAGATGCCTGTAGCCAGTTAACATATGGCCTCCGTCTTTGCTCAGCTAAACTGTACACACAACAGCCACTCCTTTCCATTTTTTTTTTATCCAGCTGAACCCCATTTTCAGCTACTTAACATTTTCGTTGGTTTCTCATGGCTTCTAATTTGTCTACATTTCTGCAGTGCTGACTGAAGTATCCTGGGAGTGGAAATCTGTTTTTTAAAAACATAATAATAATAATAATAATAATAATAATAATAATTAAAAAAAACCCCAATCTTTTTTTATTTAAAGCAACTTATTTTTTCCCCAGCAATGTAGTTTGTGGGGCCTTATTGTTCTAGAAGGCTCCATAAGAAAATTAGAGGCCATGATCTATAGAGTTGCTGCTTCCACAAGGAACTTCAAAAAGGAAAAAAAGCTCAACAAAACAAAATCAGCATCCTAATCTGCAGACAAGCAGCCACTGACAAAATTGTCTTTGCACGTGGTGGAAATCAACCAGTCAATCTACCTTTGCTTTGTTGTTTTTACCATCCCTTCCACAGTCCTTGCTAAATAATTTTCCCATTGATTAATTGATAGCTGTAGATATATGTGGGTTTCACTGCACAGTTTGGATGTGCTTTGTTTTGTGTAGGGAGCCTCCAGTTTTTTTAAGGATTACAGTAGCTGGCAGCTCCTTGTGAAATCCGGTTGCTGAAGGACAGTGCTGTTCCAGGGGTGCTGCGTGTGCCGGGACAGACAGACGGTGTCCAGATCCAGTCTGCACGCAGCACTGCAAAGCAAGCCCTGCTCTCATGCCTGGAGAGCTCCTTGGAAAGCACAAGAAAGATGCGGCACGCTGAGACCAAGGGAAGAGCATCCACCTTGTCCCAGTGAGGCATGGAGCACTGCAAGGTCTCATCTCCTTGCAGGATGAGGGATGGCAGCTGCCCTTTTGAGATGGCAACAACACCAGAACCAGCTGCTTTCCTAACTAGCTCGCATCCTTCCCATGGCACTGAAGACAGACAGCTTGGTGGCCCTGGTGGCCTGCTGGGGTGGAGCAGGCAGTGGGTCTGCAGTTCTTTGTGTGACCATAGAAATACAGCAAGAGGCACGGCTGGATGAGCCTCACCAAGGGTTGTGAGGGATGTCAGTGTGAAGAGTGCAGCTAAGCTGAAGCCATGCAGAATCCACTTCAGTGTCTCCCTTTCATGGCTCTGTTCACATATGAAATGAGTGACATGGAGATTTGAGGAAGAACAGACCACAGATAAAAGGAGCAATCAATCTTACTCAATCTTTAAAAGAAGGCACAAATAAGTACCCCATGCAGAGGAAAATTACCTACGTAAGACACTTTCCAAGAACAAATGAGGGATGATTTCTTCCATCACTGACATCAGTTACACATATGTGGATAAGCATCACAGTGAGCAGCAGTCCTTCTGCAATCCACAAGGCCACTGGAAAAAGTGAACTTGTGGGTGACACTTCCAAGCCTTCAGTTAGGGTTTGCTCTAAAGCATACCTAAATAAAGAATCTGTGGTCCCTCAAATGTAGGAATTGTTCAGCCTCCATATATAATAGACTTTCCCAAGGGTTTGAGGGTTGCTGCTGAGCAGGTCCTGTTAACCTGTATTTATTTCCTCTGGTGGGAAGAGCAAAGCAGGCACCCAAGAAGCACTAGCATTACATTGGGAAAGGTACAGGAGAATACTGAGAAGCAAAGCCACAATTTTCTCCAGCGTTTTGCTGCCTCCCTTCATTGCATGTCTGGTAGAAGTAAACAAGATCAGATACATTTATATTGAAAGCAGTTCTGGCAAATTTGGAATCTCTCAGCTGCAGATGGAGAGATGATGCTTCATGATGCTTCACATTTCTGGTCTACTGCATATTCAGAGCTCTCTCTGCCTTCAGTCTCAGTGCTGCTTTGGCTCTTAGATCATTAGCTTTATTTTGTTCAGCCTTCAGCAATGTGGCTCCCAGATGTGTTTTCCGGTATTTCGTTTATAACTGTGAGGAATCCACAGCATCCAGTCAGCCCTGTGCTTGCTTTTTTTTTTTCTTAGCATTGAAATTCTCTGAACAGGACATTCCTATTAACATCAACAGTCAAAAAATGAAATAAAACTAAAAAGCCCTGTAAGGTTTTCATTCTCATCAGGAAGCTCTTTAAGGTAGAACTTCAACACACACACACACTTTTATAGAAATATTTGCTGGTAAAATTATGGGAGATTTTTGCTCACCACTCCGCTTATAAGAGTTTTCAGCTGACATCTTACATCCATATGAAGTGTGCCTTTTTAGTCTCCAGCTTTGTGAGTATCAGTATCAGTGTTGTAGCTGTGATAGTTTTGGAATGTAAATGGTTTATTTTATTACACCAGCTTATAAAGATGAGAGAAAAAATGAGCTGGGGAAAGGCTTGTATGCCTGAAAACTTGTCTGCTTTCTCCAGCCATACGGACTTGAAAGATACTATCTGCCTTACAAATTTTGCCTTCCTTTGTAAGCATGTGGTTGGATTATTATTTTGAACTATTGCTTAGATAAATAGTTTCTAAAGAATTTGGGCACACAAAGTAGCCCTTGCTAAATTGCCTAAAGATGGTTTCTTAAATGAAGTGATTTTCTTCTCAGACACATAGAAATGCTTTTTTGCCAAAGGTATTTCTAGACAATTTTAAAGAACAGAGAATTGTTTGTTCTTACGAATTTTCATATGCGTAGCAAAAAAGTGCAGGCACTTGTTTTTGTCCAAGTAATTTTATAAAGATGTCACTATGTCTGGCTTCAAAGTGCCTGATAAATGTAGATCAGAAAGGCAATGAATTTGAAGTATTAGATTATGCATCTCAGACCACTGGGGAAAATTAAAAAGGGAGGCTGACTAAAAGATAGAAAAATACATAGCTCAAGCAGAATTTGGGAGTTTGAGTTACTTTCCTTTATAAATTGATTTTGTTTCACAGGATCTTCCTATACCTCCTGCTGCAATGAGAAAATATCTTCAGCATACTTTGTTTTTGCAGGCTTTGCATTTCCAAACTCACCAGCTGGATCCTGAAGATCATGAACTTTGCAGAAAGCAGCTAGTCTGATCTTGCCTGTGCATAGTTTGAATTGCAGTATTTAACAATTGGTTTGTACTTGAAAGGGTAGGGTGTACCATCTTCCAAAAGTATTGTTGTTAATGATAACTGTTCATTTTTCAAATCACAGGATTTGAATCGTGTTTATTCCTCAGCATTTCCATCAGTGTGCTCCTCCTTTTAATCCAGTGGTCTCTGCAGAAGCACTGGATATTTAGCTGTGTTTTATTGCACTGACTGCAGAATCCAGAACATAATGAAGAAAGGCCCCATCCAGTGTTTTTGGTACGAGCCATATTCTGTATTCTATATAATTCCATCAAATCCCAGACTACCCATCATCTTCCTTATGTTAATGATTCCAGGCTTTATAAACTTACTTGACAGGAGAAGCTCTGCCTCTTGGCTAAACCTGCCTCTATCCTGCACCATCCTTGCTGAGGTGGTTAGTCCTCAACATTTCCTTCACTCTTTGCTGTCAATGGACAAAAAGCTTTCTCCAAGCATCCTGCCATGTCTCACACTCTCTCTCTTTTCACAGAAATGGTTGTCAAGATGCTGCCACATATGTAAGACCAAGCTTTAGGCCCAGCAATATGACCCTGATATGATGTGTTGTCTTCAAAAAAGCTTGGAAATGCAGACTTGTCTACTGGTGAGTGGTAAAATGCATACAAAAACTTGCCTAAAAAAATGTTGACAAAAATTCAGTCTATACTTAAGAAACAGTGTTGCATGAAGTGTTTTTCTAGGAAATGTTGAACCTCAATTCTGAAGCCTTTAAGGACTTCAAAGCATGGGATATGCCATGGCAGAGCCTCATGACATTAAGTCATTATTCTGTCATATGAGTGATGTTAACCAGATCGACTTAATCTTCTTTGAGGCAGCACAACAGCCACGCTGGAACTAAGTATTTTCATTCTCATTTTGTTTATGTTTTGTGTGTGTGAAACAACTGAATTATGGTGGGAAAGAAAAAGAAAAGAGGGATTTGTGTTGGGTTTCTTTGACCAGTTTCTAGTTAAGCTTCCAAGTGTTGTTAATATCTAATGTACTTTCCAAGGCCTTCTGTGTATTATAATTTCTAATCATCTGTGCTACAGTTTTCACAGAAGTGCTAAAACCATTTTACCACCACTTCCCTGGCAAGACTGTTCAGAGACTCTTTCAAAGAATGAAACTTTTCATGAACTACAAATCCAAGACATTTGTGAGGCCTTTAAAATCTTGGCATTTAAATTACTGCGTTAAGTCCAAAGGTAATTTTTGGATCTGCAGTATATAAAATCAGTCCTCTAGCTCCTTGTAAATATCAGAACAGAAAGAGGACTGTGAGAATTCAATTGTCTGTATCATAATTAGTAGAAGTAAGTTGATATTTGGGACTATTAAACAGGTTTACAAATGAGTAAAGGTCTCCATGCTTCAGTCCTTTCTTCCAGAATTGTAGGCAAAATTCAAAAATTGGTCTCTATAACCAAAAATTTGTATGTTTGTGGATATTGTTTTTTTTTTAAAAACAAATATACCCACAAAAAAAAATTAGTTCAGGACTAGTGTAACAAATTAATTTTTACCTATTTTCTATACTGAAATTTTAAAGTTCACAATTTGTAAAGGAGAAAATTGGATGAAAGGAAGGTATGAACTTTGCCAAAGTGAAATATTGTATAATGGAAATTTCACAGATTTTTTTCCTTTTTCCTCATGAGGAAGACCACTACAATCAGACCTTAAAGATGAAATACAAATCCATCTGTTGGGGTTTTTTGTATGTTGTTTTACGTGCTTCATTTTGTTTTATTTTAATCTTTTAGAACTGGCCTAAATTATCAGGTTAGAACTTGGTCTGGAGCTTTTGGTGTTTTTCAATGCACTCCCTTTTTCCACCCTTCTTTTAGATATGTAAAATAGAGATGGAATCCATTTCTGCTTTCACTTGACAATAAAAAAAAATCTTGACTAGCACAACTATGTGGTGAAAATGAGTGTACATGAGACCAGGGCTAAGGCCTATCTATTTTTATTAGACAGGGATATGGCATGGGAAGAATGTAAGCAAGCAAAGTCCAGCACAAGGCTGTCACTCCAGTTTTGGGTGGTGCAAACATACCTTTACCTTAGTGAAATTAGAAAAATACCAACAAAGTCTTTGCTTTTCAAATCCCATTAATATCTCTCAATCTGGGGCGTTGTGTAAATGTCACAGAAATCTCATTCTTGACATTTGATTGATGCCAGATAAGAAGTCTGTGCTCCTTCTTAACCAAATTTTTTGTGAGAATCACACAGATTGATCTCAATCATACTCATGCAGGCAGCGAAGTTAATGCTAAAATAACAGTAAGTCCCCAGGGGAAGAGGGAAGTTGCTGAATGCTTATGAATTAGTTTGGGGGTCTGGACTTGGCAGGTGTGAAGAGTTTCACAGTTAATGGCTTTGGGAATTCATTCTGAGATGGTTTCTAAATCTTGTGCAGTATTCACATGCTATGACAATAAATCACAACACATATATTTAGCACCTGTTGTGTGCACACACAATATACTTTTCCCCCTAACACTGCAGGTATGGGGAGCACTTGTGTGGCTTTTCTTTGCACTTTGCTGAGGGGAGGAGAGGAGCTCGATGAATTTGCTCTTTCTCAGGAGCCTGTAAGAGGCTCAGAAGCCTGTGGCAGCTCCCACATCCCAATTTGGGGGTGTAGTCACATGTGCAGTGCACTCCTCTGTAGATATTGTCCATGCACATACAGTGGGAATTAGTCTGAGAGTTGTGAGACTGCATCCATCAAACCAGGTGCAGGCAAAACAGACTTCTTTCTCAGTGGTCTTGCCTTGCATTACTACAACATTCAGATTCCCAGACTGCCGTACAGATGTCAGCAGACAGCTCAAAGTGCATCAATTTGGAGACACCTGCTCACTTGACAACTGCTTCAGAGATCCAGTGAGTCTTGGTAGTTTTTCTTTGCTCTTCTTCTACAGGTGAGAGATGTGAGAGACCTGACAGTAAAGATTGAAGCAGCCTTTTTCCTTGGCAGTGAAATGTGAGCAGTTGTGTTAATTTACAGACATTGTAATACCTTGCTGTTAATTTTGTTTTGGAAGAAAATGATGAAAGATCCTGTGTTTTCTAGAGGCCATAAACCAGATTGCCAGAAAAGAAAATTATCCAAAGCAGACAATGATAACAAAAATAATTTAGATACTCATATCATTTTTTATCTGTCTTACGCTTTGCAGGCTTCTGTCTGAGAAAGTTTCTGAAATCTGAGAAGATTTCAGAAGAGCAGTCGCAATTTAAATTGTGAATAGTATCATGGCAGCTCTGGAGGCAGGTCTTACTCCTATCAAAAACACAGCAGGATATTAATCATTCTTTCGAACTAGAGTTGAGTACTTCAGACAAGGGGTATTAACCTCCAAAGGGTGAATGGTGACAGGTGTTTTCTCAGTTTCCATTCCTCATCTCCACTGCAGCTCTCTCTCCTCTAAAACACCATATTAGAGAGGTCAGCTGTAAACATGTCACAAGCATATCATAACACCACATTACATCATTGCATGCAAGATTTCAGAGCATGAGCACCTCAGTGAGCTTCCTCAGTGTACCACACAAGGGACCCACTAGTGGCTTTTCCTTGCTAATATCTTTTGTTTCCATTCAGCAGCCTGAAATAGTAGACCACTTTTTGTAAAATGCATGCCTGAAATATTTTGGGTTTTAATTAACCCCAAATCTTTGTTTGGCTGAACATTTTTAGTTTTCTACATCTCCCTGGGAAGAAGCACCTGTTGGGTCCAGGTGTTGAACCCAGAATGAGCGTAACCCATCAACGGGCAGAGCTTAGGACATCTGCTTGCAGACGCCTTTCTAACTACTGTGTGTATCCACAAAACTGAAGACTTTGAGCTCCTATGTTATGTTTCTGTATCTGTCTAAAGTAGAGGCCACGCTGTCGCTCACAAGGAGGTGTGAGTATACTCTGAGCTGACTGGAAGCCATCGAACAAACCAGTGTGGCACCACGCCTAAACTAACATGCCCTGTTCTCAGCTGAGCTTTATTAGCCTGGGCTTGGTGCCCTGCTAACCACAGCTGTGGATTTCTTGTCAGCTTGGGACTACAAGCAGAACAAGCTCAAGTCTCTCTACAGGTATTGCTGTAGTGTTTCAGTGCCTATGAATAGTGCCAGCATTAGAAATGCGAATGTTTCTACTTTCTGTTCTCAAAACAAGCCACAAGGTGAGTTGCATGCATTCCCATTTACAGCCCCTCCATCAGCAAGACCAGTGAGTTTTTTAGTCTTTGTAATCTTTGTGTTGCTCTAAGAAAGTCATCCTTTATGTCATTAAGCGTTCTTTTCCTTTGCAATCCTTTTGTAGCTGAAGAGACAGGGATTTTTCTAGCTCATTAACAAGAAAAGAAAACAAACAACAGAACTATAGAAGATTGAGAAGGAGTAGATGAGGACAGAGTTGGAAACTCATGTGGAAGAAACATGTTTCTTAGAAAAGTCTTGAAATTATTTAATCTAGGTTTCTGATCTGGAGGCTGGTGGGTTTTTTTAAATAACATATTTTTGAGGGTTTTCCCTGTGAAAACATATTGCTGAAAAATGGCTATTTATGAAAACAAAGCTCTGCATTTAGTGAAAGACGAAATGCCTTAGGCACAATTGTCCTTCCCTGGCTTCTGGTTGAATCCATGCTGAATGAAGCTGAGTGGAAAACTAACGATGGTGAGCCCTAGCCTACTAGGAGGCTGTCACAGCTTTTGGAGCACGTGTTCTTTGTTTGTCATCTTCGTGCTGTTTGGTTTTGTAATTACAGAATTTATGGGTGATTCATGGCATTTGCGAGTATGTTTTATGTTGCCTTTTGAAGAGTTAAGTGGTTTCCCTTCTCCCCTTTTTTGCTTTCCACCTTTTATTTTCACACTCAGATACCTGTTACAGTTGAAATGGGTAAATTTCAAACTTAAAACTGATAAATTTGAGTTTGACAAGCTGGGATGGTTTTCCCTGCAAAATCTAAGACGAGAGCTCAAGTGTTCTTTCTTTCTATTCAGAATTGCTCAAGGGTTTGACTAAGCTTCCTAACTTTGAACAAGGTGGAGGTATTGAAAGAATAACAAGTTATGCTATTTTTTTTTCTGATTTTAGCTAGAAGTAGATAAAAGAAGAACATATGAAAATGGAAATTGATTACAACAATGTTTCCACAAAAGAATCTCTATTTTCTTTTGGTTTTCTTCTTTTTTCTTGTTTTTTGCAGGTATTTGACTAATGTGCTTTCAAAGTATGCAAATTTTTCATTTTGCATAAACTTCTATCAGTTAACAGACACTTCTACCATTGCAAAAAGCACTCTCCAAAATGCATTGACCTTATTGCCAAGGGGATGTTCGGGGAATTTTTCTATCTCACGAAAAAAGCAGACTAAAGTTTATTTTTTCCCCTTGTCTGTAAAGTCATGGAATCTCATGGATTTGCTTGAGGAGATTCCAGTCCTGAACCGGGAGGTACAGTATGAGTTGTGTGGTGCTTGGGCTCTACTGCTCTGCAGATCAGTGAGAGAGGGAAACTGAGAATTTTGGATGCTGTCCAATAGCTCTATGTTGGTGCCTTCCATGCTGTTTTAGAGAAAATATTCCAGTGGCATGTGGGAGGGTGGTGGAACAAACCTACCTTGTCCTTAGCTGTAGAGTGTAGCTATTTCCCACAATGAGACAAGTTTGTTTTTGGCACACTGTTTATTACTGGGAGTGCCATTTTATTTGGCTTGCTCTTTTTGTGTTGTAGCTGGTTTTGTGCTGTGTGCCAGTGTCTCATGCTACAGGAATAGGATGGCATTTGGAAGATCATGTTTTCTGCTTGTAAAGATGGCATAATGATTTTGCAATGAGTGTCTCTAAATTTTCTAACGCCTGTTTGTGGAATCCTATAGAGAAAATGATGGATGTGTTTTAGTATTCATCCTTCAGGGGAAGAGAGATAGGGACTCTCATACCAGTGAGGAAAAATCTTACCAAGAGGAGAGAAAATGGTTCCATTATCTATGAAACAATGAGAATGTGCCTTGTAACAATGTAAGGCTTTCCAGGAAAATCAACAATTACAAAATAACGTGTTTGCACTTTCCTTCTTCTTCTGCATAGATATCTTGCATTTTGAATGACTTTAATAAAAACTGATGTAAAAGTGATTTTTTTTCTTTTTTATTTTGATCTAATGGCAGTTTTCAAAATCCTTTATTTTCTAGATGATTTTTACATTACTTAGCTGTGGGAAATATTTACATGGGGTGGATGGAGAGAAGGAAAGAAGGCAGTTCCTCATTTTTATTTCTGTGATTTTTGTTGTTCATGTTTTTGTAGTGGGCCACATGAGCAGGCCACCCATTTGTCTCCCTTGAAAGAATTTACCAAACTTTTGACATTAACTGAATTCACAATACCTTCTGCTTCACTGTAGTTGCCTCTGTAGCAATGAAAGAATATACAACAAATAATTTATTATTTCAAATGAGTCATGGAATCATAGGTTTGTGTTGGAAGGGACCTTAAAGATCATCTATTTCCAACTCCCAACTGAATGAAGGAAGGAAGCAAATAAGCACCTAGAATTGGCTTTATGTTTTAATTATTTATTATTTTCTACTGATCCAGAAAACCAATTAGGGGAACATCACCCAGATATTAAACAGAGGACAGAATCAGCATCATGTACCAGAGATGAACTAATAACCAAGTTCTTCATGGTCTGCTCAGATAGGATTCCTTCTACACCATTTTTCCTCCCCTTCCTAGTTTGAGCATGCTCCCTGGTCAAGACAAAGCTTGTAAAAAAAAGAGAATGAAATCCCAAGATTGGTTTAGAAATCCATAAGCTGTAAGGGAAACATTCATTAAAGTGGTGGCAGCAGCCCTGTCCCTCCTTGCAGTGCTGAGACAGTTGTGGGGCTGGGATCGTGGCCCTTCGCTTTGTCTTGTAATCCTTGCAATCCCATCATGTGTCAATACTCTCATGATCTGAGTGAAGATAATTAAAAGTGACTGGGTGAGAAAAGTTCCATCTCTGTGGAAAAACTGCAGTGCTCAAAATTTGGTTTTCTTTGTTCCTCACTGGAACAAAAGAGACACTTAAAACTGCTCCTAGGGGAAGATGCTGAATTAGCCTAATCTGGGTTTGAAAACCCTTAATGAGTTTAAACCAGGTCTTGAATCTGGGTTTTCTTCACTAAAGAAGGTCCTGATACTCTGTTGGTTTGGGTAGCAGAGGGTGGTCTTGTTCCATCTTAAAGAAGGATGATTTCTGGATATTTTCACTTTGAATATGCTCCTTTATACAGAAAGAATTTTTACTTTTTTTTTTTTTTTTTTTTTTTTTAAATTAAGAGATATTTGACCTCTCTCAAGTCATTGCTTGAGACAGTTTAAATTAATAAAGAATGAAATGCATGCCAAACTTGCTCAATAGTTTCTTTGTGCTGGAAGTAACTGTCAAATGTCTAATAATTGACCAAACCTATATGAAGCACTATGTAAAAAGGTCAGGGTAATGGATGTACATGAACTCAGGAGATGTTTTTTCCATCTACCTTCCCCTTTGATCACAGGTGTGTTCTGTCATTCCACTCCAGTAACCAAACAGATTAGCTCCTAAAATGAAAAATGGCTTGAAATTTGATATGTGACCTAGTGTCCAGGCCAAAATGAAAGGAGGAGGGAGAGAGAGTTATAAATTATGCTGTCTTCATATTGTGACAGTGGCAGCATAATTTTCTACAAAGGAGATAATATTTCCTCATTATTCAGCTGACCAATGAGGTGCACAATCCTTCGCAGAAGCACAAAAAGTCTCTATAAAGAATGTGTCAAGTTATAGTTTGCCAAATTAATGAGCAGCAGAAAGAAAAACATCTGCTATCTTGAGATCTGCAGTATTTTGGCAGCTGGGTCGCCTCTGTACGCAAATAATCTGTATTTGCAAATATTGAATGTGGTAAATGGGTTGGCTAAACAACTTTGAGAAGATGTGTTGTGCTGAAATATGCGTTATAATGTTGTAACTGATCATCGGTTTGTGTTTTATCACATACATGGAAATAACTATTATGGTGTTCTTATCAAATGTGCAGGAGTGATGGGTATGGAGACTACTGACTGCAATTCATAACATGAATCTGCTACTCTCCACTGGTTGGTTGGTTGGTTTTGTTGTTGTTGTGGTTTTTGGTCTCTTTTTCCTGAAGTATAGATGCCTATGATTAGCTTTCTTTTGCTTTCAGAAAAGGAAGGCTCTGAAGTTTATGCTTGCTCTTGTTGCTCTTTTAATTGTCAATGTATGCAGTGGCTCATATTAAAGTAATGAAGCATTGATGGAAATCTAAAGGAAATTTCTTGAAGCCCAATATTTGTTTCAAGAGATAAAATACCCTGGTTGAGATTGCTGTCAAATTATTTTTGGAAACATATCCAGGTGTCAGTCATCGGTAATGCTTTTCAAAGTGGAATTTGCTAGGTAGTGTGATTTTTGAGATGATGAAATGAAAGAAGATACAGTGTACAAAAATATGACAAAACACTTTCCTATTTGTCTGTATTTTCTGGGTTGGCATTGGGGGGGCTAAATTATAGCATGTACTGTAAATCTCAAGGCAAACACTGGCATCAGTGTGATTTACTTAGTTGCAAACTGTCAAACTCTCCCACCTTTATATACAGTACAGGCTTTGCATATTCAGAGAAACCAGAGAGCTGCAATTCACTGTTTGCAGAAAGCAATGGTAAATCAACTTTTCAGCAAGACTGGTACATAAATCAGTGAACAGTATATTCCTTTGAGACTCTCAAAACTGCTCAGGAAAGCCACTCTAAATCCAGATTAACGGGGATCCTGATTTATGGTTGAATCAAACAACCAATGTCTATTTTCAGCGATCTGAAATATTAGATTTATGCAACTTATCTAAGGTGACAATCTTATGGTTTTCTACTGGCACTGTTTATTCGTTTTTCTGCAGATATATAGGAGCTCAAGGTATGTATTGCTCTGTATATGCATGTGTATGTTCTACACTTGTAGAGGGTTACTGACATTTGATTGAAATACGCAATAACCTACCTGCTGCTGTGGAGACAATGCATGGGTGCTCTTTTCCTTCCATTCTTCCTTTGGCTATGTTTTGTATCTGCTGTTTACTATAGTCCATGCTTGAGCACTGAACCTGGAACCCTTACAAAGAAACAAGTGACTGGGGTCTTTCAAGTGGACTAATGAAACAGCACCATTGTAGTCAGCAAACTTTGTTTTGCCTCGTTGGTGTGGCTTTCAATACCAGGTGTATCATTATTGCTACATGCCCTGCCTGGCTGGTGATCGTGAGTGACTGGTTCAATCATCCTCTGCCTCCTGCTGATCAGTTACTGGGGAGCTGCATCGGAGCTGCATCAGGACTGAAAACTATCCAAACTGCATAGAGGCAAATTGAAAAGAAAAATACCTTGTGAACATCCCTCAGGAATGAAAATACACAGGTCGTGAATGGCTGGCTGTAGTCAAAGACGTGGATGTGGTTGTAGGGTTTCAGCTAGAGTAAAGATATTTTTACATCAATAATATGAATCTGAGTGAGATTTTAAAGAATAGTCAAGTAAGTTATTCTGCCCTTAGCTGGACAGCAGTAGTGAACTTCTTTATTTTTAAGGATTGAAGCACTGAAAATATAACTTTGGAACGCCACATGTTAGATATTCCTATGTTAAATTCTTGATTTCTTCAGCACTCAGCTTCTCTGAGCTGCAGAAGTGGGGGTTGAGCCATTTGACTTCCTATCATCCTGGAGCTGAGCAGGTATCTCTCTTTGCCCTTGGCTGGAATTTTTGTGCCGTGGAAGTGCACTGCAGCAGGCTGGGCCAAGGCATCTCCTCTGCAGATAATACAGCTGTGGCCCATCTATTGATTTTGTTCAGGACAGGAGTATTGAGAGGTGTTGGTTATCATGCCTGACAGGAACTGACTGTATACAAACAAAAGTGTCTCTGTTAAAGAAAAAAAATTTAAAATCTGAGAGTCAAAAGCAAATATTTGCTCGTGGTACGCAAAGTTATTAATCACTGTATACAAATACAGAGGACAAAGGATGGTATATTGGTTTGGCCTTGATACTAGAAATTCAGCTGTTTGGATTGTGCATAAAATGAACCAACAATCTAAGGAAATATTAGAAGCAGTTTATCTCCAACCTTTAGATAGATACCTTTTGCCAAGATTGCAAAGGTAAGATCAGCCATAAATTTCAGTGCAAGCAGATTGTAGTATATTATATTTGAGAAAGTTATTAGCTTTGAATGAAAAGGCTTTTTTCCCTTCCACAGAAGACTAATCAAAAGACTGCAAAACTTTTGTGAGCAGAAGAAAAATGTGCTTTTCTACATACTTTTAGTCAGACTTGTAGCCAGTTTGTCTGTTAATTAATTTCAGAACATTTTTGTTACTATTTAGCAAAATTACATGTTTATGTTTGACCTGAAACTGGTAGGGGGCTCTGCTTTATTAGCTAGAAATTCTGATTTGGGGCTTTGCCACCTTGATATCTGCTTAAGCAGACTTGGGCTGCAGATTGTATTCCTGTGCCTAAACCCACAGTCTACATCTCCCAGGGATGGTTTTTTTTTTTGCTTTTTTGGTGGTAACCTTTGTACTTGGCATGTCTATTCCTTTCTTGATCTTCAGAAACCTAAATATATCTCACCTCTCTGTTCTTTTTCAATTTCTCATTTCCCTAGGTTTGGATTTATTTTTAGCTGCCGAGGTTTTTCTTTTCCTTAGGAAGGGAAGAGAGAAGCTTTCTGAGCCTGCTTTTTAATAGATATAATCCTGATTTTTTTTCTGAGAAGAAGGGTGCAAGATTGTAAATCCAGTTTACTAAGGGTTATCACTACAAAGCCTACAGTACACGCTTACTTCTTTCACCAGGGCCAGACCTTGCTCTGTAGGTTGCTAGTGGGAAAAGAGCTGCTGCTCCTGGACGAGGCACCTAGAAACAAAGGGCTGAATTTTTTGTTGGTGTTTTCAATTTCAGTGTTATCCAAGTTAGAGCTGCATATCTCTAGGTGAGGTGTTCACAAGGCAGATTTAGTGTAAAGTTCTTTGCTATCACATCTCAGTTTTGAGGAGATGATTTCTGTCCTGCTGATGTGATGCTGGACATGGGGTTTAATCACTTTTCATTTTCTTATGAAATGTTTCCTTGCATTCACTGGGACTGGGCATTAAATTCTGGGATGTGGGGCTGGAGTAAAGAGTCACTGTTTGCTCAGACACATTGTAGGAGAAATAAGCATGATTAGGCAATATGCCTTTCAGCCTGTTGAGTTGGAAGGTATCTAACAGGATTAGAAAGCTCATTGAAGAGCTTGGTATTGCCTTTGTAAATCTTGGCCAGCCTTGGATGCTGGCAAGTGTGCCTAAATTATCCAGTGCTGGGGGTTTAACTTCATCTGACAGAGCAAGAAGGAAAGCAGTCTGAATAAATATAATGTTCTATTTCTGTTGTAACCTGGACATTTATTTATGGTTTGTTGTAAAATGTTTCACGGTCTCCTGCTGTTGAATGCCAAAATCTTCAAAGGACAGTCTAGTAGGATCATATGATTTTTTGAAAGGAGCTTAATTATATGATATCCAGTTAAATATCTAGCAGGATTTCCAGGAAGCTTAGGTATCATGTTTCCCTTGGAATACCCAAGAATAAGAGGGATCTGGGTTAGTTTTGGAAGAATTTATTTAGTTATTTGATTCTGTGGTATTAGTAAGCAGAGAGTTTGGTAACCTCATGGTGCTGGACTTGCAAATGCAAGAGGAAGGAGACTTTCTTTGCCATTGCAATAGTCAGAAGAGGAAAGGAATGGGTGAAGGAGGACACAAAAATAGGAAGCAGACTTCCCAGGTGTTGTCTGATGCTCGAGAAGAGTCTAGTTCACTTCACCACCACAACATTGGCTACTGGTGAGTCTGGAGTCTGTTCAGGCTCTCTGCAACCTTAGTCCAGCTGTGAGAAAATTATGCCTTTTGTAATTGTTTGCCATGGTATTTAAGGAAAAAAACCTTGGGTTGCAAATTGCTTTTTCCTCTTCAGTGCTTATCAATTCAGTCAGGCTGATTAAAAAAAGCCATTTTCCTTGGTCTTCACCAGCTGAACAGACACTGCTGAACTGCAGCCACCTTGCTTGTTTTCCTGCTCTCCATGACCTTCACCACAGGAGAAGCTGCCTGTTGTAGGAGCTGTAAACACAGCAAGCCTTGACCACCCTCTCCAAACACTGAGAAGCTGAATTTGGTGCATTTTCTAGGGCACGACACGCTCATGCCACACAAATGACCGCAGCTGTTGGATGTTGGCTTCCAATTTCAAAGCCTCCAGCCCTCCTGCAGAAGGGCAGGCACTCTCTAGCTTTGGGAAGTTAACAAACTACCATTCCCCAGGAGCTCTGGAGGTCAGGCTTTCATCTGGATGCCTTGATGGATCAAGCTGCCTCCCCCACCTTTCTCTTCTGTCCCTCTTTTCCTGGGGACTGCAGAAGACCATAAAATCCTTTGATAATTAAGCAGGCAAAATTTCCACAACCCATAAAACATAAAAGGTAATACTAAGCCAAATTTAGCTCTCAAATACCTTTCAAATAACTTGTATTTAATGCATGGTAAAGGTGCTTGGTCAATGCTCTTGTACAAACAAATCTCAGAGCCTGGTTTATAATGTTGTGTGTCCAGGCTCACTGTAGCCATTCTGAGAGTATTCCTTGGTTCAGGTTTCCATCATAAACTGAAATGTGGGAACCAGTGGAGGTAAAATAAAGAGCTGACCTGAAACTTTGCCCAAACCACAGACTGGACATAAATCGTTCTTTTGAAATTTGAAATAATTTTTGCTTGCTAATATAATCCTTCTCAGTCAGGAGTGCAAGAATTTTGGTAAAGGCTGGCACTTGCAGCAGACAGAGAGAAATTTGCAAGTCTGGAAAAATTTGAAGAATAACCTGAATAGTGTTTGGAAATGACAGATGGTGTTTGATAATAACTGTATCAGATGAGTTTGATTAGAAATTAAAAGAAAGCAGGACAAATTCATAGAAACTGAGCATGGACCCCTTGAAATTTAAACCATCTTGTTTCACATTTCTCTGCCATGGGTGGAAATGGCTATACTGAGGGTTTGTTTTATGGCTGACCTATAATTGAATTGCAAACTGCTCTTAATTTTTTGGGCTCGTCATGTGTTTTGGGTAAGGTAACATGTTTGGTCTGTTCAGCTTTATGCTGGCCCATACTTGGAAGGTAGTCACACATCTGCACTACAAGGAGCTATCACCAGCATCTGGCTCAATGTACAAAGGGGCCCAGAAGAAGCCCCAGAAGCCCTTGAGAGAAGCAGATTCAGACATTTAGCCACCTCCTTTCACAATCTAAGTGACAGAGAAAACACCAGCATGTTTAGAATTACTTTTCAGCTCCTGTGGACAGTCTTTGAAGTCAGGAGAAAATTTGCTTTGCAATGGGAATACCACTGATGGACTGGGATATTTGTGGGCACAGAAGATTACATTTTTATTTGTTTGTTTATTTATTTGTTTATTTATTTATTTTAAAGCAGCAATGCACCATATTTCTCTGAACTAGCAATTACCAGCCTTGGATTAGGGAGTGTGGGGCTATGGTAAGGAGATGACAGCATAACAATGATGAGGAACAGTGGTCTGAAGTCGGGGATCTAGATTAGAAAGACTAAGGAAATAGGGAATATGGGGCCAGGAATTCTGGCTATTGAGATGTTGGAAATTTTATTCTCCTTACTCCTAATGAGAGACTTCTCACAGCATCCCATGTGATAACTTGTTTCCGTGCTGTCTGGTTAGATATTTGCAAGGCCAAATTAAGGTGTGAGTGTTAAACTCTTAAGGCTTATGTTGCTTGAAATCTTTTATTGTTGGAGTCTTTTTATGGTGCTTCCAATAATAATTGGCTTCGGATTTCCTCACTGCAGAGCTGGCAGCAGGCGTTCTTGGTGGAGACCAATGTTGTTTGCAAGCTAGAGGTTCACTCCCTTAGCTTTAGGCTGACTATTCTGCCTAAAACTGTCATCTGTGTTATAACATCCTGGCCTGATAATTCAAAGGCAAAACACAATTCCCTCTGCCTTTAAAATTAATGTTGTTATTTTAGGAAAGATTATAGTATTGTCAGGATCAGCTCTTGCAAGTTTACTGAGTTAACATTGTGTAAATTCCAGAAAGTGCACTTAAAGGAAAGCCTAATTAACTCAGCTTTTAGTTAGACTATAATGACTAGACAAGATTAATATGTGAGTCAGCCTTTATTCCCTGAAGCATCCATTTATTCCTGTGTTTTAAGAGGCAGGTACTGTATTTCTTTGAACCAGCATCTGCCAAGTAAATCTCTAGCTGTGCTTCAGTAAACTGCCAGACACTTTTAGCAGTGGATTTCAAGTGAGATGAAGCTCTAGGAAGGCTTTGTACTTGGGAACTTTGAGTGTGTGAGTGAGACTGATAATTTTTTATTTTTAAAATGAAAGTTTAACAGAGATAAATATTGTGCTCCAGGTGCATGTTTAATGGCTGCAACCCAGGGATTACAGTCAGAAGCCTAATGCCCCAAATAACCATCGGAGCCAGCCAGCTGAGTTTGGTGATGCTTCTTACATGTATGCTCAAGCACAGCCATTTAGCCAGGGAGGCTGTTGTTTTAGACTATTAAGTGAATTTGGGGGAAAAAATGCATTGCAGATGTCTTTTTTTAATTAAAAAACCCAGGAGCTTTTTGCTGCAGTATGTTGAAGGACTGGAGGTTAAGACCTTTTACATCCTCTAATATAAGTTATTGCTTCATCTTAAAATGAACTTCATATGCTTCCAATGATCCTAGGTCATTTCCTCTAGACAGAAATCAGCATGGTGTCTAATATCCTAAGTGAGGATAATTAAAAGTAGGGCCAGGCATAACACAGTGAAAATTCCATCCTCGTTAATTTTAAGGAGCAAGATGGTAAAGAATTTAATTGAACATAACATATTTCAAAAGGTTTAGAAATGAGTGTTGGATAAAAAGGAAATTGCAGTAAAATTGCATACATTTTCTTTAAAGTTTTGTTAATAAAACCCTACAGGTATAGTAGCTTAAATATACCTGTGCCTCTGTACTTTTTACTTTTGGGATCTCCAACTAATCTAAGTTTTATTGTCAGTCTCTGATATACGTACCTTTCTCCTTGCATTGAAGACACTGCCAAGATTCCCATGGGTTGATGTGATATTGAAATCAGATATTCTTCTCTTATGTAGTTGGAAAATGTCTAAGTGTTTTAATGCTAAGTTCAATAGAAATGTTCAATAGAAATGTCAAAGTATTTTAGTGCTAAGTTCTGGATCCTTACAGAAGACAGAGCTTCAGCCCAGGAAGGGTAATTGTGCTTCCTTCTGTCCTTGGTGGGAAATGAGATTGTCCAAGAAGTTGATTCAAAATGTCTAAAATAAACCCATGATGTTGATCTGTCCTTCTGGAGAAGGATGTCTCTATTAGACTTAGAAGCCTAATTTCCATTTCTCCCCCACCTCAGCCCCCAGTCCTGATCTCTGTCCTGGAGCAGTGTTGAGAGCAGAAATGGAGCTTCCCAACAAATTAGCACTAACTTAACAAAGACAGGTATAACACTCAGTAAATTGATTTTTTAACATTAACATTTTTCATCAAGTATCAAAAATGTGTTTACTTTGTTCATTGGTTAGAAACATATATCCGCTTCACTGGTAAGTGGGCAAAAAATACATGGCTCAGATGTCACTTTACACTTTTCATCTGAGTGTTTTCATCTGCTGAAAGCATAAACAGAGAGGGTCATTCAACAGAGTTTCAGTATCACTCAGCTTTGATTAAAATCTTCGCTTACATTCTTTTTTTAAACAGTCCTTTTTATCTATGGAAAATCTGATGGAACTTAACAAATGATATACAACAGTACTGTATTACAAGGTACATTAAAATGTCACTATCTCTTTAATTACCATAAAATCAGGCATCTTTCCCTAATTCAATAATAGAATAATAAAAGTGAGGATATTTAACACAATATTTAATTTGGAGGAGTGATTTGAAAAAAAGACTATGTTAATTAAACTTCCTTGCAATACAAATGTATTTAAGAGAGTGATCATTAGTTTCTGTGCTGGAACAAATTTTTCATTTAATAAGCTCCTGAATTAGAGATTTACCAGAGTAAAAATGTTGAGTAGTTGGAAATTGGAGCATACAGAATTGGCTGCTGCTGTGGCTCTGATTTTGGCTCAACTCTGCTCCATGGTTTGAGAGAGATTCCATGTTTATGACATGCTTGAGATGTGGTAACATTACAAGCTGTGCTCTGCACAAGAGAAACATTAGGATATCCTGCTTGTGCCTGGGAATAAAACATGTTTGACTTGTCAAGGAAGCCAAAGTAAAGATGAGTGTGATAATGGAGATGAATTGACAAATGGTATTCCAGTAAGGATAAACACTTACAGGTCTGAAGCTGGGTTGCTCTTGCTCCAAGAACTCTCTAAAACTGAGATTACTGCATTGCAGAAGTAATACTGCAACTGTGTAAAAAGAAAACATCTCATTATCAGTTAAAATAAATCCTCTGGGTGAAGAAATAATTTCTGTCATTTTTCAAGGGATGTTATCTCCCAGCCTTGCTCATCTCATCTAGGAAAATGGACTGAAGTATTGAGATATGTAGCCTGGGAGCTGCATATCTCAGACCACAGATTTGAAAGATTGGCAGCTGTGCTGTCCATACAGTCAGAGCAGAGGAGCTGCTCCGTGAATTTTCAGGTCCCACTTTGTCCCTGTTTGAACAAAGCTCTGTTATAAAACAGCATGTTTTGGTCAAGGAAGAGCAGCAAAAGCTTTGGGGCTTGGTCCAGTGACATGCAAGTGCTTTGAAAATGCTATGTGTTTTATAGGGTCCTGCGAGACTTCAGAAAAAGGCAATAAAAAGTCACTGAAAGCTTAGACAGGCTCTATGAAGAGCAAAGAGATTCAAGATTTGGAGACATTCAGAGAACAAATTTAAATTATGTTTGGAATTGGGTTTTGAAAACCTAGGGATATTAGGGAGCCATGAGAGGTGGTTTTTTTTTTTGGTTTTTTTTTTTTTTTGTTACTTCTTGTAATTTGCAACATCTAACTTTGGTGGTGTTCCTTGAGATTCAGGTCAGCAAGACAGATTCTGTGTGGGTTTCTTTGTTTTCTTTTGAATGGATAGAAATCATTATAAATGCCACAAACAGGTAAGGCAGCCTGAAATAGTTGGAATGTGTCTCACAAGCAGCTCTGCCCAGTCTACAATTACAGGAGCAAATACCCAACTCATCAGCTTAATTAAAATATGAACAGATCTTTATTTCGTGTCTTGTTTTGTAGTTTGAACTGGTAAGACCTTGGAATGCAGGTGCACACCTAACCCAAGTCCTTATTTTGCTTCAGCCAAAATCTTGACCCATATCAGGATCACTCAGATTACTCATCCTTGTACCCTGACCTGCACTGAAGGAAATGTGACCATTTATGGGTCTGGGAACTAAACCTATTTTGCTAAAACTGTGTTGTGGAAATGATTGGTAGTGTGTTGTCTCTTTTCACTTGCTTTTATACATGACAAGGCCCTTCTATACTGGGACTTCACCCAGTTTTTCACATAGCTCGTTCATTGATGCCAACAGACTGGGAAACTATGACTAGCATCCTTCACCAGCTGTATTCACCTGGTTTGATGTCCCTATACTGTGCATTACTAGTGATGCTGAGGCATCTTTTTTACTGGAAGAAAATTTACACAAAATGTGTAATCAAAGCAAATGATTAATCCATCTCATATAGGCAGAACCTCTAAGTTTGTAAGAACCAGTGGGGGTTCACACCCCAAAAAGCTGAGTGTTTGGCTGATATGTTCTGTCTAACATTTTGAATTTACTTTCTGATTGCTTGGATGTGTTATTTATTGTGTTTATTGTGATTCTTTGATTTCAAAAAGATCGCCATGAATTCCACTTCATGTAGTGTCATGCAATATCTGCTGTAAAATCGTAATTGCTACTTATTTTTGTTAACTCTTGCTGTATTCCTCTCAATTCTCTTCAAAGTCTTTATGGCTCTGTTTGATGGAAATTTGTAAAAGTACAAAGCTTGTTATCTATACCACACTTACTGTTTTCTGCATGATTCTCCTTTTTGTTTCTGTATCAGTAATCTCGGCCATTTCTGTGACCAATTAGTTGCTCATAGACAGAGGTCACACAAATAGAAAACCAAATTTTAACCTTTCGTGATGTTTTGGAAAAAAATGGATGGAGATTTGATTCAGACCTGTAAGTGTTGAGAATGTACATGTGATTATGGAATAACTGGGGTTCTCACCATGTCTATGCTGAAAGTATTCCAAGTGACTGCAGGCTTCGAATATATCCAGTTTCATCCCCAAAGAATGAGCCTTGAATTCTGAGGTCTGAGCTGAAAACATAATGGAAAGCTTATGAGAAGTTCAGTATGTAAACTAGAAAGTCTTCATTGCTCATTTTTCTCGGCTGGAGGGTGGGGAAGAGGAAGAAGAAACAAAAGCCTGCAAAATGATATTGCAAACACTTGAGAAGACAATTGAAATTCTGGTTTCAATAAAATCCTCAAAAGAATCACTTAGGCTACAGGGAATCCCATTCCATATTTTGTTAGGAAACTGGAAACATAATGTAGCCTTTAATTGATCCTGGTAGCATTCCCCCAAATAAGCCTGGATAATGCTACACAATTTGTTTCAATTTCAGGTATTTGGCTGCAATAGTTATCTTTGAAGAGAGCTGAACAACACTGAATTGGCAGCCTCATTTGGCAAAATCTCTTTCATTAACAAAACAGCCCTGAAGGTAGCCTGGTGGAAGTTTTTGCAGATCAGTAAAACTAATGATAGAAACTGTCTGCAGTTAACCTGAAGGTCATATGATAATTTAGGTTGGCCTCAAATCCAGCCTCCTGTTTGAAGCCAGGTCAGCTCTGAGATTAGTAGGCTACTCTCAGCAATAAGGTCTTGAAAACTCCACGGAACTGAGATTTTTATAACCCTATATGCTATCGTGGAGTTTATTTTGCATGGTAGTATTTTTACTTGTTGAGCAGACACATTGCCTGTGAGTTCACATAAAAGAATTGCAGAATGTAATGCACAAACAATTGGAAACAGTCCAGATTTCCAGTTTCTGACGTGAAGGGAAGAGGGAGGGAGCAGACTGTAGCTTTTGGGTCTTGAAGGCTCCATAGTTGCAGTCCTGGAGCCATCCACCAGTGTGAGCCATTCTCTTGAGTGATACAACTCCTTTAAATCAGTATTACTTATTTTCCTCTGGTCAGGCCTGTATTATGTGCAATTGACTTAGGAGAAAACTGCTGACGAGACACGGTGTCTTCTTCAAATGCTGTGATGAGTGTGGGTCTAGAAGGGCAGGTCAGGGCAGCACAAGACGAGAGGGACCAGTCCCAAGGTCTGTAGCACCTCCTCACCACACTTCTGGTTTCCTTTCGTTGTGGACTGAACCCATTTTTGTATCATTCCTTTGCTTGGAGCTCCTCACTGCTTGGCCAAACACAAGGAATGTTAAAAGTGATTAGTCAGGGACGTATGATGAGCTCTTGGAATTCTTCTTGGTGATGTGTTTGATTTCTTCTTTAAATGAAAACTGAATTCGTATGTTGGCAATTGCTGCAAAGCTCAAATCCTATGATCATATCACTTTGGTTTTTCCTTGAAAATAAAAGTGTCTTTCTTGACAAAAAAGATAATGTATTCCTGGGGTGATTTAACCTATCCCTGCTCTATTCAGGACTGAAATTTAATGCTTTCAGATCTAAATGCCAACATGAATGCTTTATCTCTTTCCTAAATTACAATTTTCTTCCAACTTTTTCTTTAAAATACATTACCTGAAGTTACTTCTAACTGTCCAATCTACTGTTCATGCATCTCAGGGTACATGCGATCAGTGGAGCTGAGCAAATACGAAGGTGACAGCTGACTTTTTAGGCTAATATTTAAACTGGGCAATGAATATTCTGAAAAGTAAGATACATTTCTTAGATGTTCTACTTTTGGTGTAATTTGAATTTCTGTGGTCTCTTATTGCCAGCCTGAACTGACTCATTTGAGATTTGCCTGACATTTTTCTGGCAGATACGCATCTGAAGATTTTTCAGGGTTTTGATTTTTCTCTTGGCTTTTTGCTGCTAGTCAGAATTGAATTTTTACCTCCATAAAGAGGTAGGGTACCACTTAGTTTGCTAGGTGAGAGCAGTTACTACTCTTGGCTTATAGCTACAGCATCCAGAGGAAACGCACTCCACCCTGTACAGTTTTGAAGATGACCTCAAAAGCAGTAAACTCCAGGTCTAACTGTTGCTGCTTTACAGGAAAGCTGAGGACAGCCCAGCTGGTGTGCTCAGCCATGTATTGAACTGCCAAAGAGGCTATTAACAACAACATGTTGCCTCTCTAGATGTCCTCCAGCACATGGTCCTGTCACAGTTCCAGAAAAAATCCTTCTGATCAAGCATTTTGGTTTGCTCCCAGATTTGTTGCCTGCATGGAAAGTTTGCCTGTGGCCAGGTATAGCCCTTGCAGAATACTCAAAACTGCCCTGCAAAAGCTAGTGCCTAGATAGTTACTGAAAAAGTTTCAGGGAATTCTTTCATACATGGAATAAATGCCTCAACAATATTGTAGCTTCTGCCCAACAACACACACAGCTGTGGCTTTCATTCAGCAGTTTCTGGCAGATGCTGGAGTACACAGTAAATTGTTATTCAATAGAGAGGAATTTGCCATATGAATTAAGGTGAGCAGTTTTATAGCATTATCCAGAATAAATTTCCTACTGCATGACATACTCCCTTAGGAATGTTTCCAAAAAGGCTGCTGCAAATTTTCCCTTAGCAAAATTTATCTGTGGTGGGGTCTGTTCATTTTCAGAGATTTTAATCTTTGCAAGGAGCTTCAAACTGAAAAATTCAGTTGTTTACATAGATAATATTCTGGAACAGACCAACTTGTACTATCAGATTAATTTGCATTTAGATTGTGCCTTTCCAATGGCTCTGCAAGATATTGCAAATACAAATTAGGTTTCACACTAGGACTGTAGAAACCACTATTGCTGTCTTTTGGGGCTGGCAGAATTAGAGATTCTGTGACCTGCTAGCCCTTAATTCATAGTCATAGTGCCCTGCAACTCCAGCAGCAGAAATTCTGCCCCTTCTAAAACAAGTTGTTGTTGTTGCTGATTAAAATGAATGGGGTTGGCTTTTTTTCAGTATGTTGCTCTGCTGGGTATTTTGTTGAAACGTTGGTATCATTTGTGGTGTCAGTAAAGACAAATCCGCTGTAACAGACTGTGAGCCTTTGCTGTGTTCATAATTTAGCCTGAAGAGATGATGGTTAAATGATAACTTAGGGCTTGCATTTTCCACATTGGTATTCACTTTACCACTAAAGCAGTGTCAAGGCACTGTCTGTAGTGTGACTTCAACCTTTTTTGTAGCAATTCTTTTTTTTAATATCATGTGTGCAAAGCAATACATTCCAATAAGAAACCATTAGTACTGTGGTCTAGTTTTGGAAACTCCATTTGCTAAGCTGTAAAAAGGAGATGCAGAACAAGTTACCTGATAATTAACAGAGAAGCTGTTTTAGGGGGTGGGCTGATTGTTTTTAAATCATACTCCTGCCTTGCCTGAAAGTGGAACTATGTAATACTTGGAGAATTAACATATACGCAATTCTTAAGAGCATCTGTAATATTATATTTACCCTAGGGCAGTCTTGTTTTTTTCCCAATGACTGCTAAATGTGACCTAAGCAATTTGAAATATTGTGAAGCAAATATGAGAATTGGAAAGACAGTGGATGAAAAATGTTTGGAAGTGCATGATTCCCGTTTGATTGGTTCTCAATGTTTGCCATCCCTGTTTCGGTAGCTTCTTCTGGAGGCTCTTTTCTTGTTGTGTTTAAGTATCTTTAATGGAATTCTCTGCATGTTGGTCTGATTGCTGTTGGGACCCTTTTGCTTTTAGTCCCCATAATAGTACATATCAAGGAGACAAAAAATTTTATCATCTGCTGTGTTAAAAAAGACTTCAGAAGCTTGTGCTAACTCTGTTGATTGACGGCATAATATAACATTTAACCTTTCTCTGTTCACATTCTCCATCCTCATCAGAAATTGCAGATTTTTCATATCTATCACTTACTGTCTCTTTTCAGGCTTACTTAATTTTTTCCCCTTGTGGAGAAAATTTTCTGAACTTCTTCTATCCTAATGGGGTTTTCTGTACCTCTTCTATTCTAGTATATCTTCTTTCAGTGACACGCTCTGTCCTCATCAATCAAGCCACAGAACCATCACAAGGTTATACAACTATAAAGACATTGATAAAGATGTCTTCTATTTCTAATTTCTCTATTATTTTCCTGTAAGTTGGGTAGCCTCTAATAAGTAAAAAAAACATACTTTTGTTACATTTCCAAGTTTCTTTTCTAGATTCTTCTTGAATAATAATTAGCCCATCATTCTACTTGTGTAAAGTTAATATTACTGATACATTTTACTGATCTTTTATGGTGTGTACAACTACCTGACATCTTACTGGTCATTCAGATATCTTTCCATAAATTTCTGCAGTGTATTTTAATTTATAGGATGCTGAGAATTTTTTTATTATGAATAACCTTTACTAACTCTTTGGCCTCTTCTATAGATCTGTTTTGTATAGGTTGAGAAGTAGAGATCACAAAGCAAATCTTCCTTGAGAGCAGCTGTTTATTTCACCTTTCCTTTCATTAAAGAAAAAAAAAAAGGTTACTAATTAGATTCTCTCTGGATTTAATATATTTCTCCTTTTCCATGACAACTTAGCTTCTTTACATTTCTCTCAACACGTTAAAAATGTTTTTGGGAATAAAAGTATAGTAAATTAAATGAATAATTTAATTCATATATTGTTGTCTTCAAAAAACTGCAGTGGATCTAGCAAGTATAAACACCAATATCTATAAAAAACAATTTCTTCTCTGTTGTGAGATATTTATGGGTCTATCTACTATTGAAGTTCCAACCAATCTGCCTGACATAGAAACTTAACTAATGGTCTGTAGTATCCTGTATTTCCTTGCTCCGGAGACCTGTTTATAAGTTTTGTCATCTGTGCAGCCTTCCTTTTCTTCTGTGCTGGGAGCCCTTTGAAGCCATTGAAGTGATAAATCACATACTTAGGATTTTGTATATTAGTTTCTCTAGGGCTGCTGGGTGAATGGCATCTGGTCTTAAAGATTTGCTACTGTTTTATTGACCTGCTCTAATCCCCTGCCACTGACACTTCACTTAGAGATTTCAGACTTGCTTCACACATAAAACCTGTCTGAGCTTTTCCCTTATAAACACCAACTCAGATAATTAAATTAGCTTTTCTGATACAGCCTTGAACTTTTCTTTTACACCTCTGTTATTTATTAGTCACACAAACTCTGGCTGTGTTTGCAAGACTTTTGTGATTAATTGGGATGCCTGTAGCAAGTTGTACTTCAAAATGTTTTTGTGTTCCATTATGTTTTTGCATTTAATATATAAACTTTTGTACTATTTTTGTTTTCTTCACTTGGACATGACCTCCACTTCTGAGTATTATCTTTCTACTTTTAAAAGCCTCCTCTAGTCTGACATTTAACAATGCTAACTTCTTATGTTCTTGTTCAAAGAGTTTTTAAAGAGCTGGCACATACTGAAACCCTTTTTAGGAAGTCTGATGTCTGATTTCAGGTGCATTACCCTTTTAGCAACTTACCTCATTTTCCTTTTACTCTCCCACTTTTATACAGTTTCTTAAATGATAATGGAGTAGGTTTTCCATCCTCCCTCCCTTTTTCCTACAAGGATCTTGAATTTGAATATGTTATGATGATTGGCAGTCATGCAGATCCTTTACAACAAGTTTTGAATGGAGTCCTGTGGATTGTTTGGAACTGGGTAAAGAAGTGCTCCTCATTCTGAAAGGTCTCTCACTGGTTTCTCCATGAAGCAGTCATTCATACCATGTGAAAAACAAACAAATCAATTGGCTTTTTGCCTCACAACCCACTGTGTCAGTTTTCTGGTTTGCATGGAAGTAACCAGAGTCTCCCATGATTATTAATATCCTGAACAACTTTTAGTACAGGAGAATCTTGTGGCTGAGGCATCCTCCTTTTCATCTGCCTATTGCCTGATTTCAGATTTACTACAGTTCATTCTTCCATCAGTATGACTTCATTGGTCACATCTGGGTGATTTGTATTCTGACCTCATTGATTTTTCTTTCTTCTGTCAAAATTTGGAGGTGATTTGGAAGTGATTTTAGTCCAGGTCTGGTTGTCTTATTTCATACATGAAGTCTAAGAGTCTTTATTTACTTAGACTGCTCTTCACGGTTTCCTTCTTGGCTGTCTTTGCCTTTATCCTGTACCTTCTTGTGATGTGCTTTGGCAAAACGATGCTATAGAGGTCCTGAGCTATTGTGGCAATTGCATACCTTAGGGAGACCTAGTTAACCAGCTGAGGACCTGCAGCTAGAATGAGAAGTAAGGAAAGGGGAAAAGTTTAGCAGTTCCCCTCCCACATTTTCTAGTCATCCGTTGAGGAAGAGGTGAATTCCCAGTACTCAGAGAGTGGAAGAGATCTGCGAAAGTTACAAGAAAATAAGAGACTGGGAATAGTCTGTCTTGAAAAGAATTGCTTACTTAGTGGTTTGATGTGGTTTAAATCCCATACCCTAAAAGCATAAGGGGCTCGAGGGACTGGTTTGTCTACATGTTTAGGGAGTGAGAAAATCTGGTTGCCTTAGTGGGGGATTGCAGCCATCAGAGGCCACAGCATCCCGAGAAAACCACTAATAACAACCTATTCCTAAAAAGACGTTCATTTGCTTGCTTTTTCTTCCAGGATCAAATGGGGCAATTGTTTCTGATCAATAAAATGTCTTAGATTTTTTTGTTTGATTGCTTCATCCTTGTGAAGTATTTATTCACTGAAATAAGATGATCCAAGTGGCAGGTTCTGATGGGTTCTATTGAGTTCCTTCTTGACAAGTTGACCCTCTGGCTTCCTGACAAGCTACCTGAATGATGACAGGAAACCAAAGAGGTCTAGAGAAGTCAGAGCTCCTGTTTCCAGGGGTAAGCACCTTCAGTGTTTTAATGAGGAATTTGCTCCCATACACCTGCTTCTCCCTGGCCTGTTGTGGCTGATCTTAGTTTTCCAAGGTGGGTTCCTTAACCTACCTCTGTTGACTCCAGAAAACTTGGGCAGCTTCAGAAAATATGCAGGGGATTCCTTTCACTGAGGGGCTTCAATTTTCCTGTTTCACTGTCAAGCTAAGATTCCAGGAATATATTTTAATGTCCCATTGAAGAGAAATTTTGGGGTCTGGCACCCCTCATAGTCAGTTCCACTGAGAATTCGAGAGTGAAACATACTGGCCGGCATATCTGAGGTTTGGAAGGCTCCTAGGATATATGGAGAAATGTTGCACAACTGAAGTCGGCGTAGTGTGGACCTACAAACTGTGTGTGTGTGGCTGCTGCTGATGGTCCTTGTGACAGGAAATTGGTACAGCTGGAACTAGGAACGGGGGAAGACTCTGTGCTAACACTGCTTGTTTCTCACTTTTCATCCTCACGGATAAACTCGAAATAAAGATCTGCCTGTCACAGAGGAACGTTTTATACCTCGCTGAAAAGAAAAAGGGAAAGAGAGTGAGAGCAGTTTTCTTTCTATTTTCTTTTTAAATCTGCATGAGAAAGTAAAGCCATCTGCCTGGAGCAGCCTCCCTGCTGCCCCAGCACGTACACAAGCTGCATAATCAGAGCATTCACAATGAGAATGTTTTATTCTGTTGTCCCACAGGGCTATTCCATGCTTACAAAGCAAATTAATTGGGTTTGAAAAATTGTTATAAGCTGGATCTGTAAAGGCATGGGGGTTTCATTAAGTTGCCAGAGCAGCTTATAGTGTCATCAGAAGTCAGTGCTAATATCTGTGCACCACTGTGGATTCAGTAATAATCTTTCCTCTATTGACTACCTCTTAGCTAAAGGTGCTGATATAGGAAAAACATTAATACAAAGAAGAAAAAGCTTCCTTGAGCATGATAAAATTATTTCTATTTTAAATGTGTATTCTCTTTTTCCTTCTCTTTGGTAGTCAGGTAAATGTGGTATGGAATTGAATATGGAAAATCATCTGTCCTAAACAGGCACAATCAGTTTGGATAAATGTCTTGGTCAGTGAATGCACAACAATTTGCCTGTTTGAAATAACTCCAAAACTTGAGTGGAAAGTTAGGGGAAGAAACTGATGAATGTTCTTTTAGGCAGTTCACAACACTTCTTTGACAACACTTTTTGTAGTTGTTCTTACTTCAGTTAAATCAGATGCTTTCTCCATCTGTTGTGAATGTTGGCCTTCCATACATGACAAAAAAGAAATAAGAAACTATGTATGTGAGTGTATATATATACATATGTATTTGGTGTAAAAATCCCCAGACATCCCTGCTAACTTCTGTAGTTTTAGGAGTAGGCAGAGTTCTTGAGACCACGCTTCAGCTATGATTTCTAACTGAGCTTAATTGAACACATCTTGATTTTGTGTTTTATCTCCAAAATCTGTCACACTGACAGGAAGTGTGAAAGGACTGAGAAAAACGTTGTTTGCCAAAAGAACATTAGGGTTTTGGTTTTTTTTTAATCCTTTGATTTTTTCCTTGTTATCTTTCTCTAATTGTGCAAGTCCATAATTTCCAATGATAATTATAAGGTTGTAGAAGGGGTCACACTGTAGGTGGAAAGTACCTCCTACTATTTTGGAATTTGAGTTATTTCTGGGAGAAATATTAATACATTAAAATCAAAAGGTGGGTGACAGTTTTGCACTGTCTTGTATCTATTTTCACTTTGATATTAGGTGAGCTTTGAGAGGTGTAAGAGAAACTTGAAATTAATGTGTATTTTAATGGTGCCATTTGTTCTCATGGGAATATTTTGGGGGAGGTGAATCAAATGCTTTCAATACTTTAAAAATAAACCATACATTCTGAACAGTGGAGAGTTCATTTTGAACAGCTTAAAACTGATGGTCAGGCAGGAACAACTGTAGGTGTTAAAGGTAGTTTTAATATTATAACCATAAGACTAACGATTTCCTATTTTTTTTAAAAAAAGCTATTTATGGAAATACACTTTTAAAGGAATGCTTGAATCCTTTTGGTGAGGATAGGCCTCTAATCTCCCATCATAAAGGACTATATTTTCTGTTTCAGCACTATGCAAAAAGTAACTTTTACATTTTCATGACATGTGCTACTTCTGAACATTGGTCTGATATAATCTTCCCTCCTCAATTCTCTTTGGGATAAATTTGTCTTTTAACATAAAGTCTTCAACTCCCAAAACTATGAAGGGACATTATTTCTGTAGGTCATGGACAGCCAGCTCAGTAGTTATAGGCAAAAAGGTTCAGTTACAGGCACCTAAGGTTCACCCTTCTAAACTGGAGATCTAGCGGTCAGCAATGTGTGTATATATATATGTGTGTGTGTGTGTGTATATATATGTATGTGTGTGTATATTTATAGTTAATTTTTAAAGCTTATTAGGAAGGTTAATATAGGTGAACAGTAACCAGAAATTGTTTTTATAATGTGTTCTACCCCTTCTGCCCCCCAGTTTTTCCCCTTTAAAATGTTTTTATTATTGTAAGTTAATAATAAAAAATGTAAATTAATAACTCCTAGGCAGATATGTAAAATATGAAAACCAAGATATTTTTATTCTGCTATGATTTAAAAGTACACTTTCCTCTGTGACCATTATTATTTCACTCATGAAATCAACTACTGGTATGAATGATTGCTATTACATATCTGAGTTTAATTTTCTGGGTGCACTCAATTTTCCTGTTGTTTCACCCAAAGTGTACGCACCAAATGAACTGAATAAATATTGAACTGCCACTGAGGAGAAAAAATTGGATTAATATTTGAATCTGTTAGTGAAAACGTTAAGTTACTTCAAGTGGTAAGTGATAGTGTGTGGGGTAACATGACTATTGATATTTTTCCCTGGTAACACTCCCTTCCCTCTCTCCATTTCTTTTCTGGTGGAGAAGGGGAATGATGTGTGTCAGAGGGTGAATCAATCTGCCTGGGTCTGAGACACTGCCACAGTGCCAGGAGGAGTGGCAGTGCCAGTCTGGACCTAAAATCCACCTTGCCCAGTGGTGTCTCTGGCAGTGATAAGCAGGGACATTACCATGAGTAGGCACTAGGCAAATATCTCTAATATTACCTACCTTGTCCCTTTTGAAGCCTTTCTACACCTCTCATAGGCTTTTGTGCTTTCATTGCTGTTCCACTCTCTCTCAAAGAACTGTGTGCAATTTGAAGGGTGTGAAACGAGGGTTGATACAAGAGCAGTGAAGGGATTTTGCTTTGTTCTCTCTTCCTTTTTTGATTGTTCCTGACATTTTCACTTTGCTTTTATGGAACCATCTATCATAACATATCTGGTCTTGATCCAGAATGCTAAAAGTTATTTCAGAAACTACTGCTGACTGTGCAGATGCAGGACTGTCTTTCCCCACTATGCATCACTTCAGTTATACACAATAAATTTCAGCTGCTGTGTTGCTGCTCAGCCATTCCATCTTGTTGGACTCTTTTGTAATTTTCCCCAGTCTGCTCACATTCCTATTCTTCTGCATAACTTAGTGTCATCAGCAGTCTTTACCTCAGGCCTTGCTCCCTTTTCTAACATCTGTGTATATTAAATGGCTTATTTCTTACCACCAGTGCGAGTAAAACTGAACTGTTGGCCTCCCTCTGTTGTGAGAAGTGACCACTTACTTATACTCCATTTCCCATCTTTTAAGTGATTTAGTCTCACAAGGACTCTCCTTATCCTGCAGTTACTTTGCTTCCTCTGTCATCCCAAGCTAAAAGACTGTAGAAATCTTGGTCTGTAGCTTCCTTTCTGTGGACTTACAGTAATTTCACGATTACAAGCCGCACCATTTTGACTAAAATTTTGGTCCCACCCCAGAAATGCGGCTTACGCTCAGGAGCGGCTAATATGTGAATAATTTTCTGACATTTCCAACCCTGGAAGTGCAAACCGAGGTGCCGACCTGAGCATCTGCCAGTAAAACCTGGCTTTACGCGATTGTTACACATTGGGTACTCTGTTGCGCCGTGGGTGGAGCCAGGCTCTGTGCAGGCAGTGCAGCGGGGAGGGAGGCAGGGGGCTCCCTCCTTCAGGCAGCGCAGCCCGGGGGAGGTGGGCGCTCCCTCCTGCTGGCCCCGCGGCTCAGGGGGGAGGCGGAGGGCTCCATCCCCTCCTGCCACCGCCACCACGGGTGCTGGCAGGCTCCGTGCCCTCCTGCCACCGTGGGGCAGCGCCGGGCCAGGGCGAACGAGCCCGGCGGCAGCAGTGGCCGGCCCCGAGCGGCAGCGCCGAGCTGGGCCACCTGGCCCCGTTGGCAGCCCCAAGTGGGCCGAGCCCGCATGGCCCGAGCCGAGCCAGCAAACCCTGCCCTCCCGCGATTCTGTTACTATTTTGCAACTTTGTTGCACGTGGGTCCTCGCTGTGAATGACACAGCGGCTTATAATCAGGTGCGGCTTGTGTATGAACAAAGAACGAAATGTTGCTGACACCCGGAGATGCGGCTTATAGTAAGTGTGGCTTGTAATCATGAAATTACTGTACGTGTTACCTCAGAGCGTCCATCTATCACCAGAGTCACAGATGCCCAAGCAAATCAGCACTGCAGTCTGTTTCCCCAGGCTTCCTCAGACCCTGCCCAGGTTTCCGCTGAAATCTACCACCTTTCTTCCTGTAAGACAGGCTTCCCTGTGGTCCCATCCAAGGTCATGCACCCGTTGTTTATTTGCCTGATGATTGAATCTCCCACTGCTACAACCTGCTTCTTCCTATCTGGTCTTTGATCTTCCCCTTACTTTAACTTCCTTTGAAAAAAATCTGTCCTTGGACATATGAATGTAGCTTCCAGGAATTTTCTGTTTGGTGAAGTAGCTTTGTTTTGAATTGGGAGAGGAAGGCCTATTCTGTCACTTCCTCTGGAGACCGTTCCTAAGAGCCAGGTGTGGCTCCTGAGCACGCATCAAACTCTCCCTGTGAGGGCTGGCAGCCTGCAAACTGAGATATGCTGTTTTGCAGACACATGCTAGTGAGAGGGATTAATACTTGTGTAGAATATTTTTATAAAACCACAAGATAAAAGGATAAACTAATCTCCACACCTGGGGAGATTTTCATACTTCCACATAGCTCTTTTAGACTCATTTCTGTCGTCTAGAAGGAAAACCTTCCTATATTTTGTACAGGAGACCTTTACAGGTTGTGGTATTCCATTTGGACCATAGCCTGTCAGATTTCACCTTGCCTTAGCAGTGCTTCCAGGCTATATGTGCCTATATGCAAAGCCTTTGAAACACGAAGGAATGTGATATATCCTGTCATTTCAGAAGAAACCTAGTAGCTTCCAGGTATAAAAAGAATGAGCTAGAGGACTGGATTTTTGCTCAGAATGAGCTGAAAACTCCAGATAGAGAGTTGGATCTTTGCTTTTCTTCTCTATTTGCACCAAATTTCCAAATAGAACCTGATGGCATTCTTCATTGGGTCTAGAAGTACATAGTGCAAACAGCTCTTGATGAGGATCAGACAACTTATATAGGCTTTTTCAGAACAGTGAGAAACAATTGAATTACTAAAGTAGTACCTAGAAAAGTTATTTTATTTTTTTTTCTAGAGGAAACCCATCCCTTCTATGTTTGTGTGTCAGACTGCTACATATTACTGAGCAAACATATGAAAGCCTGGTCAATGCCAGCAAATAGCTGGTACCTCTGCACTACCTGGTCTGATAGGCAGCAGTGGTGGTTTCCAGCTTTAAGTCTAGGTCTCTGGTGACATCTTTCTATGAAATGAATACTACAAGTCAAGTAAGAAAATTTAAGAAATGTGATGATACGATGATTAAATTATTTAGTAGGTGAGTGTTCAATCTGCAGCAAAGTATCTTTGAAATGTGAAATCTGTGAGTGTTCCCAGATGCCCTTTGGGGGAGCTGGGGAAGAAGGGGGGCAGTCAGACTGTTTGAAATGAAGCACTCATACATTCTTTGTTGTCAGCAATGATGCTGGGAGAGTTAAATATCTGAGCGGGAGTTCAACCATTGTTGGTAACAGGAAGCAACTATAGTTCTTATGAAGGCTGAAGTAAAATCTAAACCGTACCCATATGCAGTTCTAAGCACTGAGAGGATGGCCTCCAAGAACTTTTTCCTAGTGTGCTGATGAGTGGCTGTGACTTTCAAAGCCCTTCATGGCTTGGGGAAGCAACTATCATTAGTTGCCTACTCCTTTTGGAGACCTAGAGTCCTGCTCCATGTCTAATTTAGGGGTTTCTGTTGGGTTTTTTTCCCTTTTCCCTTTCCTTTCTTTCTGTTGTTTCTTTTGGGACTGGCTTTGAAAGACAACCTCTGTGTGTAGGGTCTACTTGAAGACCCAAACCTACTCAGCTGTGCTGTAGATTATACAGGTGGGAAGAAGCAGGGATAGGCTTGGGATACTTCCCTTCTAAGAAAAGAGGAAAAAAAAAAAAGCAAACAAAGAGCAAAGGGAAGAAGCTGCTGGCTGGGTGCCACCCTGAATGGCCTCGTTGTTCTCCAGCTCTCTGGACCTAATTAAGCGACTCCATTTCTACAGGCGATGGCAAAGTCTAATGGCAGCAAACAGAAGATCACAAACACATGGAGCAAGCCTGTGATGTGGCTTTCTAGAATGAGAGATTGCAGTTGCTGGAGGAGAACAGAAAGGATGAGGAGTACAGGGAGCAGAGGCAAGGAGGTCCCTCTGCAGAGACAAAAGTGGCAGACACAGGGAGGAGTTTTGTTTCTTCTCAGGAACGCTGGGAAGAATAGGGGAGAGTTTAATTTCAAAGTCCAACAATGCAGCCATGGCATTTGTTTCCAATCCAACAGGAATGAGCGTATGGTTTGAACAATTCTTTCGAGGTTCCTGGCAGGGGGAATATAACTCATCTCAGCTGGCTGTTTTAGGAGATCAAATGACACAAAGATTTTTCACTCAAAGCCTAGGGTATCCTTCTGGCAGCCAGAGACCATGCACATCTTCACAGATTCACCATTAGCTCTAATAGGGACCAAGAGCTGCGTGCTGTGTAGAAAACTGCTTGCTTACAAAACAATCTTATTACTGCCAGATGTTGGCTCCCTGCACACTTTTACATAATTCAGGCTTTTCTTTGCTCAAGATGTTACAATTTAAAGGTGCTTTAGAAGTTTTCTTTTAAAAGGCTTGATAATACTATTTTCCTTATTCTTTTTTTCCCCTTGCTCTGAGTGGCTCTTCTGCCAGCACACGATGCAATCTGGTGTATGTGGTATACATTAACATGTACAACCAGGAATAGCAAAACTCCTTCTTAGATCTACCTCTGGGTTAATTGAAACAAGAATAAAAATATTCATAAGGCCATGCTGTCTGCATCCTGATGACTCACACATACCAAATACAGTGTGTGTCTTTGTATCTTTGTTTCAGATGCAGTGCCACATAGCAAGTATATTGGCCTTTCTTCCCCCCAACATTTTTTGCTTTTTAAAAAATAAATATGAAACTTTAGGTAGTGCTTTATTTTGCATGTCCAAGTACTGATAACAGAGTCTTAAGTAAAGAAAGTGATAAATCTCTCTAAGCAAACTTCTGCATGTGGACACTGAGACATTAATTTCATCCTTCTTCTGCAAATTAAATAACTGACAAAGAAGTGTCATAATAAGCCTGTGACATAATCCCTATTGAACCTGCAGTGGGTTACCCAAAGTACCAATGAACAAAAATTATTTTTACAAGATTATCCTAGTAGGTTGCCAGTGGAATTGGAAATAGGGAGCTTCAGTTCTTTCTCTGAGCTTTTTACTTTACTCGCTTCAAAGACAGAAGTTGCCTGGTTTACTAATTTCAGCCTGACCACCTAAAATGTGAGGCTGGTTATCAAGGCTCCCTTTTATTGCTAGTGAAGAGAGGACAGCGTTGAAAGCCAATTCATTCCAGTCAAAGGGAGGCAGGCCAAGTGGGAAAACCTTCTCCAGAGGTCTCTGTACAGTGTGATGCTTGACGCAGTTGCTTGTGCCGAGCTAATGACTTCAGCTGTCCATTTACCTGGGGAACAGACCATGGTCCATAATTTCTTTTATTATGCAGTATGCTTGTATTTCCTATTCTGTAGCCAGGAAATTCAACAGTCCTATGAAAATTGTAGTGCCTGAAAGGAAATAATGTGGAAAACAGTACTGTACTTGTGAGGTTCTCCTCTAGTTCTGTACCAGCACCAGGATAATACAAGTTTGGAAAGGGTGACTGTAACCCCTTTATTTCACTGTCTTTGGAGAAACTGTATTGTAAGTCCTAGGATAATCCTATCAGAAGTGCAGTCATGTGAGCTGATGAAATAGTCTCCCCCTGCTACCATTCATATTTACAGTATGAATGAACCATTCTCACTCAGAAATTAGTTCAATGTGTTTTTACCATGCAAGTTCACAGTTTTCTAGTGACATCTAAACCACTTAAAGTCCTCCCCCAACCTAAAAATATCTCTTCTCATGATTAGACTAAACAGCATTGTTAGCAAGAGAACAAAGAAATTCTGGCAATAGTCTAGGGAAATATAAGCAATAATAATTTATTGCCATTCATGTTCTGAGAGATATTTTATATTTTATCTCTTTAGAGTTTTATTTTCCTTTGATTTTACTCAATGCAGGGGACTTATTTCACAAAACATTGACCTGAAAATATAATAATTAGAACATCATGAGTGATATGAATGTCTTGACAATGTAGAATAAACTTTTCTCTCTTCTAGTTTATAAGTAGTTGACATGGCTAGAAAAATCTGCTGCTTTTTAAAATTTTTTTTTTTAATGACTGTGAGCTAAGATAATCTGTTTACCTCAAATGAGGTGTTCTGTGCTGTCCTGTGGCTGTGCCCATTATGAGAGTCTCTGAAGGTCAGTTTGTGGTTTAGAGGTAAAACTACACACTTAATTCTCTTTCCTGTATATGGAAGCATAATTTTTATCTCTGTTGGAGTCTCACCTGTAACATAAGAGTCTAAAATGTTTCTCCTGCTTCTGAGTCTGAATTCCTTGCCCAATATTAATTACGTGCTGTGCTGAGACTTGTATGATCAGATGTTGCCCATTTTTTGCTGGCTGGGGTAAAGACTCACTGTGTTATGCTTCCTGGAGGAGCTAGCTGGTAACAAGGTCTGGCTGAAATTAGTCATTTTTATCTTCTTAGATACATCAGTATTTGGAAATCCATTTCAGTTTGGCTAAAAATGAAAACACGTTGCTTTATGATTTAAGGTAAACAAATTGCTTCGGAAAATTAGGACATATAAATAAACAATCATTTGTTTTGAAATGCAGACATTTCAATACAGATGAAACATTGTATTTTGAGATTTTATTTTGATTTTTTTCCCATTATAAAATGAACTTTTTTCTGAGATGTCATAACATAGCATACAAAACACATTAAAAAAATCCTCCTAAACGAATTCCCAAATTCCCTTACAATCAGAAAATTTTCTGAAGTCAAATGATCACGATATTTCTCTTTTAAAAGTGTTCTCACTGGAATAGATGCATTTTTCAAAATGCCTAACAAAAGCAAACACTTTGAAAACTTTTGGGTGAGTGCAGTTGGCAAGAGTTTGTTTTCAGGGACAGACATTGCTTAGAAATAGAAGAAATGCAGGGTTGTCAACCAACTACTTCTGCTACTGAAGAACTATTGAATGAAATGTTTTGTTGGGTTTTTTTTCTTCCCATAAACTCTTTTCTTTCTTGTTGGTTTTCAACAGAGAAGTAAAGACATGTTGCAGCAAGCACATGTTTGGCTGCTGCACTGAAAACATGAAAACAGCAGGGATGAAGTCTGCCAGTCTCTTTTTTCTCTGGTCTCTCTGTTCCCCAAATCCAGCTGCACAAATTATTTGTGGGCTGTGCATGTGCCCACATGCACATGGAGGGAATGGCAGCTCCATCACGTTATCTGGAGCATGCATTTCTCACCAGGTGGTGCTGACAGAAGAATCTCAGCCTTGCTGGTAAATCCATATGTACATACATAACTGAGGAAGGGGAAACAGAATACCACTGGAGGTGACCTGGGGAATATCTAGCTTGGAGCTTTAAGCATGTCACTTTTAGACCATAATATTAAGATTCAGTCCATGAATTGCTGTAAGAGGACACATACACAATGTTCTCACATAAATAATGGGCTTGATTATTCTCTGATGGAGAAACTCTGAAGAAAAAAACCCAGGCATAATTTTATTAATATTTTGGGGTTTTTTCCCCATTCGCTTTCAAGACTGTTTAATAGGTCATGACATTGCTTTCTGAAAGAAGAGTAGTGAATTGAAGAAAGTGAGAAGGCAAAATAATTCTGTGTTTTAATATTGAACGTCCATTTGATCCTTTAGTTTTCATGCACTGCCAGTCACAACATGGATGTAAATAATGATTAGCAAGTTCTAATGTACTTGTAGGATTGTGCTAAAATTGTTGGGATAATTTGGTGAAATGATCTTTAGGAAGACACTGTTATAATACAAGAAAACAATCAGTTGAAATTGCATAAGCTTGTTTTATTTTAGCCTTACAATATAACAGTATGGAGAAACAGAAACCTCTATTCAAAGGATCATTTTAGTTAGCATTTCTGAAAAAGCCTGTAAGATTTCCAAATAATTCGTTTTCCAATATGATCAGTGCTTTCCTGGTACAGGAGCCTAGGGTGGGTATCTTGTGAGTCAGGCAAATGTTGTGTCCTTTTTAAACATCCCATAGCTACTAAATACTTACTTGATCTCTTCCTAAATCACAATTGAGCTGGAAAAAAAATAAAATCATAAAAATTGTTGAACAGAAAGTCTTAACTAGGTTTCACATGCTGAAATCTACCAATTAGAGGGATTTCCTGAAGATGAGAAGATGTGAATGATGTCACTGTGAGCAATTTTTAGTGTACTTCTGCCCTATGATACAGGGCAAAAACTTTTTAAGCTCTGTCAGCAGCATCTTTTTACAAGAAAGAAGTGGAATTTTTCCTTTGGGGCCCCCAGCTAGCAAACTGGCAGTGTGACATGCAAATAGTGAGATGGATTGGAAAGCAGTTTGTAATTACACTGGGCTTGGCTGGGCCAACTCCTTTCAAATTGGGAAATTGTGGCTGGGCACTGGATCATTGGATAACACAGGTGCTCTGAGCACTTTTCATGGATATCTGTTTCTTCGCTCTTTGTAGGTTAACAAAGAAGTAAAAGCCCCTGAGCTGACAGGTAAAATGAGCAATGGTGAATCTTAATAATGCTAAATCTCCCATGCCTTATCTTTTTCTACTGTCTTTCAAGATGGCAATGTCTTTTTACAGTTTTCTCCTGAAATAGTGCGATCTCTTTTGAATCTTGGAAGAAATTATTCTTGTCTTGCTACAGGGTATGAAGAGATATCATAGCTTTAGGGATTACTGATGAGAAACTGCTAATGGAATTGGTCTGCTCAAAAGCAAATGTTTACATTTTGGGCACCTATAGCAGACCCTAGTTATCCAGGTACTTGTCACCCATGGAAACAACCACTTTCTAGAGCACAGCCCACGTTTTTCTGGATGGCCCCCTTAGTTTGAGATGACTCACAAGCCAGCTGCCTACACAGGGACTGACAAATCCCACCCTTTCCACTGCTGATTCCAGCACATATTCCAAACACACACATAGAAGTCATGCATGCTGACTCTCTCTTGGCAGTGAGCAAGCTCTCCCTTGCAGAGATGCTTGTAGAGAGGAGCTGGGGACAGTGCAACCTCTCGGTGTTGGATGTCCCTCTCTTCCATACTCTAACGCCTTGGAGAGAAAACACATCAATCAATGAAGGCAGTTATGTGTGAGAGGGAAGAAAGGCTGGTTGACTGAGACTGACATACTTTGCCCACCCAAATATACCTTAGCTGCTGGTGCTGCTCAGAGCTGATCCACTTTGGTGCAAATCTGAGGCATCCTGGCAGGACTGTTTGCCCCTTGCACGATCCAACACAGTCAGGCCTTCTGAAGAATTTGTCTGCCCCATTGGAAGGCATAAGTGTATAACCAGAAACTATCAGCACCTATGTGGGGGGTCCCAATGTAATAAGGAATCATGCTGATCTAGATTGTGTTACCCTGAATCTGGTAACTGCAGTGGGAGTATATTCAGTTTCCTGGGATAAGATTGGACTATTTTTTTAAAATTCTAAGTAGTGATGAAGTTGCTCATTCCTTCTGTTTTCATACTAAGCAGTAAATTTTGAGTGAACAGATATATGTGTGTGAGAGATGTTATTCTTGTTCAATAATTAAGAGGAGACATCAGTCAGATATATAGACAACCCCCTCAATTTGCTGTCTTCACTATCAGAACCAGGCTCTAATGTTGGTAATTGATGTAACAAATAGACTGAAGCTGAGACAGAAAAGAACAGCAATAACAAAAAAACCAAAGACAAACAAACAAACAAACAAAAAAATCACAACTTCAGGCTCCTCGAATAACACCTAGACTAATGACTTGTGCTCTCTTACTCTCAGTAGGATTTGGCTTTTGAAGAGGTATTGCATTGAACTGAAATAATACGAAAAAGAGAAGTTTTTAAATTTAAGGTCTGCAGGAACTTTCTTAATCATATAGCGAGGTGTTCTCCCTCAGAGAAGAAATAAGTGAAAGGTTGCATCAAGACCAATAATTTTAGTCTGACTTTTCCTTCACTTTCCCAGGATACTTTCAGTCATCTCTAACTTTTTGGGTGATGTGCCCAGACCTCATCCAGACAAGGAGTCAGGATTCAGCAAGGGTTCACACTAGGATCTGAGAGTGTGAAGTACTCTTGGATCCCACAGTCTAGACATAGCTCCAGGGAAGATTTCCTTTAGACTTGTTTTTGGGTTGGTTTGTTTGATTTTTTTGTTTGCTCCTGTTCTCCTTTATTTGTATATTTTGAACTCTGAATTGAATTGCTGCAAGTTATGTGAGCGCTGCTGCTTGGTTTAAGTGGCCAGTTTGGGACAGAGTGGTGTCTTGATCTCCCAGTGATCAATGAAGGAGAATATGCTTAGAAACCACCCTTGTTTCTTAC
>PYHW01010767.1:6640059-6694675 GCA_013186435.1 Turdus rufiventris
AATGTCGCAACTTTGTCCATCATATAAGGCACACTGGACTATAAGGCGCACTTCTGGGTATGGGGAAAAATTTTAGTCAAAAGGGTGTGCCTTATAGTCGTGAAATTACTGTACTCTGGACACAGCATTGTTGAGATTCTGAAGTGTCTCCTGCTCAACAATCACAAAATATCAGCTCTCCATAAACATTTCAGGATAGACAGTCACATGAGGGTATAATCTGCTTTGATATAAGAAATTAAAACCTACCCTTTGCAACAAGAGAGCAACCACAAGCTCTGTGAACTACAGGAAGATTCTTGATGTAGGTTAAATCTATTATTTTGGGCAAGAAATCTCAAAATATTGATGTTATGTCTGTAAAAAAGACAAAAGATGAAAAAGCAAAGAATCATGCATCTCAAGCATTAATATTTGTGCAATTGGATGGGTTGTACTGATAGGGTTGAAGAGAAGCATTGAGTTTAGCTTGCTTTTACTATTTTGCATGAAAACAGTAAAGTAAAAAGATAATGGGAAGCTCTGCCAACTGTGCATTTAGAAAATGTTTGCAGTTAGTCTTTTGTCTCCCAATCCTTGATTCTGTAAAATCCTTTTTCTAAATTTGTTTATACCTTAATACCTTAAAATAAGAACTACTAGTCAATTCAAGTATCTGACAAATAGCATGGATTCCTATTGTTATTAAAAGTTACCCAGCTGAAATAACAATGCCCCACTGCTTGCCAAATCAACACCATCAAGGCTCAAAGAGATAAAATTGTAACTGAATACTCTCACATGCACAATGAAACTGTCCTGAAATGCCCCCTGCTCACAGCAAGTTGGGTAAAAGTTACTTCAGTCTTAGTAGTCAATGTTAAGTTTTCTGCTTCCAAGATGTTTTTTTTACTCCTTACTTCTTGCCCTTGGAGGTTTGTCTAATGTATTTCTCTTTTGGGTACATAATTTACAAAATTTCTTGCTAAGGAATTGCTTTCATGCTACCAAGTGATTTGACTTGACATTAGGGCTATCAGTCCTCAAATACTAACCCATGACATTTTGATTTAAGCATTCCATAGGCTGCAATCAACCTGTTGCACATGGTAGCACTGGAATGCTGCCCCTTTTTAGAAGTAATAACTTCACCCATGGAAAGTCATTAGGTCTATGGCAGCTCAGAGGTAGAAATGAGGAGGACAAAGCTTACTGGAAAGGTACCTAGAGAAAAGGTCTCCACTATTTCTTTCCCTTGAAAATGCGTTTGAAAGCCCATAAAATTGTGTGGTGTATGCCAAATGACCTGTGAAATAAGCATCCACAGCTGTGGCTGTAAGAAAAAATTACGTACCACTGTTGGCTCTCATATTGATCTGATAAAACCTTTTCAATGTGAAATCATCAGGCCTTTGAAAAGATGAACCCATGCATCAGGAAAGAGCATGACACAAATTTCAGAGGAACAAAGGACCACTGCCACCAGCAGGAGCAGCTGTTAAAAATAAGGAATATAGAATAGATTTCTGGGAATGCATCTGAAATTGCAGATGATCTGCTTCGGAGATTAGTCTGGCACAGCAACAGAAAGTCACATGCACAATACAGAAACTCTCTTGCCGGAAGAAACTCTGTATAGCAAATCTGATTCAACTGATTCTGTGGAGGGGACCAAATAATAATTTAAATTGTGAGTTAGTAGATCCTAATATGTGTTTAAGACTCATTTATGCTCTTTTTTATAGCAGAAGTTCAAGATGTAAATTGAAGGTATATAGCAAGGCTGAGTTGTCGAGGCTGTTTACTTAAAAACTGTATTGTGCCTCTTTTTGTTTGTTCATTGTGCCAGAACTGTGAGAGGGAGACAGTATCCCTTGGGAAGAGATGATATTTTTGATGTTTTTTCTCCTTTTTTCTTTCTCTGTGTTTTTCCATTGTCCTTTTGATCTCCTTTGTGCAGCTTTCTCAATCAGCAGTAACGTGTACCAGGCTCCGTGGCTGTTACTTTGATGAAACCAATGCCATCATCTGACACCAATCAGCTACATCAATGATAAAGGTGAATGTTTGACATATTGTTGTCTGAGGTTCATGTTACTAGCTTGAGGGCATGAGTAGAAATATGGAGGAATTTTAGTTGATCTGCTGGCCTCAGCTTATTTTTTGTTTGCCTCAGGAAAGTTACCTTCATGGACAACTTCTATTTTAAACTCTTCTAAAACATGGACTGTTAGATCCTGCATTGCATTAAACGTGCCTAGCGTGTCACAGACAAGCACAGCACATGGTTCTACTTATTAACCTTATTAATAGAGGAGAGTGAAATACAAACCTTGTGTACAACACCCACGCAGATGGCCACCCTCAGACGAATCCCCTGCCAGCCTGTTACCAACTACCTCTCAACTGTTTGTCCCAGTACTGCATGCCTGGGACTTGCTGCCAGTGACTGGAAAATGCCGTTTTGATTTCCAGTCTTAAAACTAGGAATGGGTAGCTAATGTTTTCCTATATGTGTTATTTATCTGGGAACTGCCTTTTTTCATATGTCTTTTGTTTTTACCAGGGCATTTACCAGCTGGCAGAATCTCTACTTGGTTTCAAAGATGGTAATGAATAGTTTATAAACTCCCCAAACTTGAATAAAGCTCATAATGGTAGGCTCCTTGTGTGGTGACACAGAAGAGAATGGCAGAGATGCACAGACATCAACCTTTCTTACTGTTGCCTACCTGTGACTTGGAGAAGCCCAGCCATGAACTGGGATTCAAACCAGAGTTGGGAGGTCAATAGGCTAGAAAGATTAGCAGGTTCAGCTTTGCCTTTCAGATCATGGGATGACAAATTTTCATGGGTTTGTGTAGGAAGCAGAGCATCTATCCTTTATTTCAATTTCAGGAAGGGAATAGCTGTGGAACAGAGAGCACTCTCCTTTCTTTTCTCTGTAAATGATGAAGAAAGTAGTCCCATGCATCTGCCTGTCTCACAGTGAGGAAATGTCAGTTCTCCTCTCTCACCTACTGTCTCCCAAAAAGATGGCTTCAGGGACTTTCTCCCCTGTCATCCTTGCTCTAGAGAGCAGATCTTGGAGGCCAGCCCCAGGAGCACATTGCTCTGTGCAATGTTCTTGCTGTTTAAGAATGACTTCTGTGGGGACAAAATAAAGCAGCCTAGCAGGTGTTCTTTTGTTGCAGTATCCATGGTAAACCCTGAAGTATTTTGAAGCAAACATACAGAAGGCCTTAGTGATTGCTAAGGTTATAATGCTTTCTCCGTGCTTTGAGTTTGACGACAGGAGAGTTTTGGATAGACACCAATAATTTCCGGTCCACGCAGGCCATCTACCAAAGCAAGTTTACATATCAGCTCAGCTGGATTTAGTTGTCTCTGAAGCAGAAATCCCTCATTAGTAGCTAGTGTAACCCTCATTACTTCACTGGAGTGAAGTGGTTGTAAGCAAAATCAGGGTAAAAATTTTAAAATCGATTTTTCTTTTGTCTAAGTCTAACAATAATTTAAAGGCAAGTTATCTTTCTGGAAAGACACTGTTGGGTGCTCTGTCCTGGTATTTCTTTCTTGATCTTTTTTTCTGTCACCTCTTAAATTGGTATAGTTTCTAAGTGACTAGTCCTGGGAAGTGCTGAAGTACAGGAACAGTTTGTCTTAAACACGAGTAAAAAATGACCACACAATTGTCACATCCAAAGAAGACTCTAAACTACCTTGGTTTGCACCTCGCATAGTCCCCAGGTTACGATTTCAGGTATCAACATGAAGCTGTTTCACTTCAGCTGCTGACATACCCTGTGTTGGCCATGGTGGAGCTCTTTGGAAATCAAGTCCATCTCAGACCGAGCCACTTTCTCTTGCAAAGAAATCTCCACTAGCAGCTTTGGGAGAATCTGTATGCATGTGATATGCTGTGTAGCATCCTTATTGCTGTCAGTGGGACCTTAACCAGGGCTGGGCATGGCAGGATAGAGTCCTTGGCAGTGGTGGTGGCTTAGAAAATCCAAACCTCTCTGAACAACCCATTTTAGACCTGGAGTTTGGCCTTTCCTCTGGGAGCTTTGTGCCATGCTCAGATCTCCATTGTATCACCTTGCATGGCGCTGTGTGGATATAAAAAGCACTGAAGATTCTAGACCTGGTCAGGATGGGTTCTGAAGCCATGTTTGCTTGATATAAAGGGAAGTAACTGCTGCCATCCTCATTTCTCAATGGTCAAGAGCTAAACTGCTGATGGTTTGTGTTCTCCCTCCCAAACCAACTCTCTATTACTTCATAAGGTCTGTAAAAAAATGATAAGTGAAGGATACTTAACATAAATCACCCTATTTCTCATCAGCTGTATATATGCTCTGCATGGGGCCATTTTATTCTGAGAGCTTGTAATTTTATGATATTGCTTAACAATATACAGGCTGGGAGCCTGGCATGTGTCTTCTCCCCTGCTCCCTCACTGTGTTGAGGGCAGGGCAGGACTCAGCAGGACCAAGCAGTGTGGATGCTCCCTTTGGAGAAGAGTGCTGGGAGAGGTATTGTTTGTACCTTCACCTACTGTCATCTGAAAGCAAAATCGCAGTTTACTTCTACGAAGGTTCTTTGAGAAGCACTCAGAGTTGTATAGAAAATCCAACTGCTCATTGCCATCAAGCAGTACATCCAATTTTATTGAAAATTTGCTGGATTATTGCCAGAAAGACTGGCCAAATTGTCACATTCCTGGTTCGTGGGAAATTCTGACATTTGGTTTTGCTCTGATTTGGAACGTACCCAGTTATTTCAAAATTGCCCACAAAAGAGAAGTTTATACGGGAAAAAATAGGAATAGGAAACAATGACGCATGGTATTTCCAAAATAAAATACACTCCCCAGGACGTACTTCTTTCCAGCCTTGCTGCTGGTTCTTACGGAGCAGCACAAGGAGCCAAGGCTGGGGATGGGAGCCTAAACTTTGGGACTGCTGACTTCAGCCAGGTCTCCCAGCACTACCAGACTCCCTGCTTGGAAGCAGCAAGCCTACAATCCCTGTGTTCCAAGCAGACCACCAGGTTCACTGGCAGGAAGCCAGGCAGTTTTCCAGTGGAAAACTACGTGTGGTTGGATGTTGGGTAATTGAAATGCTTTATGTTTTAACATGAAATTTGCTGGCTCTCACAAATCAGTGCTTTCCAGGGCTATGATGTGCCGTCAGAAATCTCATGATCAGCTCTAACTGCCACTTTGATGGCCAGAATCTTTGTTGACCAGAGTTCCATAACTTTCTGGCAATCACTAAATACCTTTACATAAACACAAACAAAAAAAGCATATTTCGTTTTGTGCTCAACAACTGTGAAATTTGCAAGACTGTTTCTGGGCAAGGGTATTATTAAGAAAAGTCCTGCCTTCAGGGCAGCAATGCTGGGGACACACATGTCCCTGTTTCAACCTTATCACTGCTGCATCAGCTTAAAACCACTTGAGAAGCATCGTGTTCCTACCTCTGAGGAGAAGACAATGGCCTCATTGCCCAATGAGGCATGTTGTCCAAGTCTAATTAGAAACAGGAACTCACTCACTAGAGCACTATTTATTCTTATTCTAACAGCACAAGATTTCAAAAGTCTTTTTCATTGTTTTTATTATTATAATAGAAAAGTCTGTTTATTGATTTTTTCTACTACATGAGTGTTTGTATACACTGATTTCCCGCTTCTAATGAAACAGAGCCTCCTAAAACAATAATGAAAAATAGCAATAACATCACTCAAGAGTGAAATAATTGTGGCCAGAGCTATACTTCAGTGGAAATCTTCCCCCCCTTCTGAATGTGCTGCCAGAGACTTCCTGTGGTCTGACAAGCCCCATATTCTCCATGGCAGGGAGAGAACTTCTCTCCCCAGAGACCCGAGTGTCGGGGCCCTTGCTGTGACTGCTTCTGGGTGTATTCTGCCCTCTGAGAGCCAAATCTCTCCCTTGCTCTAAGGTTAGCTGGTTTTGGGTCACTGTTGGTAGGTGTGTTGGAGGCAGCCTGGTTCAGTTGTGTCTGGGTCCCCATGCTTGGACTCCTGTAGGTCTGAGGATCTGCAGAAGGAACAGGGAAGGGGCACAGGGAGAATCATATGGATGCAAACCCAGATTTTGTTTCCAGAAACATACATTTTTTCCTTCTGATTTTTAACAGGTGTCTAGAAATGTGAACTCCCAGAAATTTGGAAACAACTGAAACCTTTAGTTTCACCCAGATTTTGCTCCTCCAGTTTCCTTGCTTTCTTCCTTGATTTCCAAATTTAAAATTGGCTTCCCCCTCAAATCAGAAACAATCCATTCCCTGATCTGTGCTTATTAAGCGAAGCCTGTGTCTCAATAAAACGTATCAATCTTTTGTCAATACTTCAAATGACACTTTTCTGTTCCAGAAAGGTTGGCATCTGCCAAAATGGATTCATTTTAAAGAGATGCAATTGCTCAGGGCTGAGGACCACTTGCTAGATACAGGTCAGCAGTGGAAACAGTTTACAACCACATTATTTTCCATGAAGCTCATCAAGACAGGAACAAAAGAAGAAACATTCCTCTTAGAGTTCCCAGCAGCAGCCTCAGCATTTTTGGCAAGGGTATGTACAGACCACAGTAGCACAATGTAGCAGTGTGTGAGGGCAGATTTGTTACTGGAATTAGTCTAATCACAGCCATAAAAGTGGTCAAGTCATTCTGCTTTGTAGTCATTCTGCTTCCAGTACCCCAAAAGTCTCTCACACATCTATAAAATAGATCAGAGTTGAGGAAGATGTTGCTTCCTCTGACCAGCCTTTGTGTGTGTGGGGAGCAGTGGCCATGCAGCTCCATCACTCAAATGTCTCCTCTGAATACCTGTGTGCCCTGTAGGGAGACTTCTGGTTTGTGCTTCTCTGTGACAGAGGGGATTCTTTGCTTACTTTCTCTGTTTCTGCAAGGACTAGATCCAAATTAAATCTTACCAAAGCTGACTCTTGCTTTTTTATCTTAAGGTATCTTTCCAGGAGCAAATTCATTATCTTGGCATGGGTATGTACAGCTTGTGGGACCATAAAAAACCTCTCTGTGTAAAGGCACAGAGCTTTCCCCTTCTGGGCACAAATGGAGCCAAGAGACTGAATGAACCATCCACCTCTTGTTGCATTGTCTTCCATGCTCTGCCAGCCTCTACACCAGAAGAGTCAGAAGAAAATGTGGTAAGACCATTTTTCTCACATTGTTTCTTCAAGGCAGTGTGGGGGAACATAGAGAGGTATTTGTTGGTTGACCCATTTCCGAGTTATTCCCATGGGTGGTAATCAGTCTGTTTGAAGGAGCAGTGTTACTGACTGGTTGCATTCTAGACTGAAAATAATTTTTGTTTTATTTGTTTTTGATGTTAAGATGAAGTACTGATGGTGAGAGACTTTACAGACTACAGTGAAGTTTCCTTTTTATGTTGTGAGTGGCCTCTCAACTGTGCAATGGTTGTGGGAACAGATATGGAGCATCGTTCTTGCACTTGACTGAGAGAGTTGTAGGTGAGGCCATATGGGGAGGGAGAATTGATGAAGAGGAATGTGCAACATAAGGTGGTTCTTTTGTTACATTGCTAGCTGCCATGCAGCCCAGGAACCTTTCTCACACTTTGGGACGTGATACTTGACAGGAGTTTGTCAAGTTTGTTTTGTCAGCCTCTTGTCCTCCTGGGATAGGAAGAGCTGCCCTTTGCTCCTGCACCATGCCATGACTCCTCTGTGAGAGGCTTCCCTGGTGTGTTGCACTTGGTTCCAGCCTTGTCATGAGCTCTGAGAGCTGATAAGGACACTGATGTTTAACAGGCTGGTGGGCTCTCAGCAGCATCTCTGATAGGGAGGCAAACCACTCTTGTAAGCACTATATATCCAGGTTTAGAATTTGCCAGTCAAATCCCTGCCTGGCTAATGTGCGAAAAGGTGTTTTCTAGTTCAAAATGGCGATTAACTCGTCCACAAAAGCCCTGATAAACTCCCACTGGTGGGAACCAGGTACCTGAAGGGCCCTTTTAGATCTGACCTCTACTGTGATGATTCAGTGACCAAAAAAAAAAAAAAAAACTTTCTGTAGAATAAGGTTCAAGGCAATGGTTGTCAATCTGTGTTTAACTTCAAATGTCACTGCAAAACCTGATGAACCAGAAATAAACCTTAAGAAAGGTTGGTTTGGTTTCATTTCATGATTAGGATTATAGTTGCTGTCTTGATTTTTGTAGGTAAAACTCCTCACAGTAGTAACACTGACTGGAACATATATACATATGCTGAAAAGTATATACGTATGCTGGGATTGGTATATCTGTGTAATGGCTCACAGTCCTCAGTATATATATATATATCATCTGCTTTCAGTCAGTTGCATAGTCCATCACTGTTTCATAAATCCAGGCCAAGATATGCTGAGGAGAACGTAAAAATTCAAGTGTTTAAATGAATTTTAGGTTGGTGTGAGAGGTTGACTGTGGCAAGAGGCCAGGTGCCCACCAAAGCTGCTCTAGCACTGCCAACCTCAGCTGGGGAGCGGGGAAATATACCTAAAAGCTCTCAGTTGAGATAAGAGCAGGGAGAAATCACTCAGCAAATACTATCATAGGCAAAACAGGTTTTACATGGGTAAAAGATTTTAATTTATTAGATATGACATCAGGGTAAGATAATGAGAAATAAAAAATAAATCTTAAAATACCTTCACACCTCCCTCTTCTTCTCAGGCTCAGCTTCACTCCCAGTTTTCTATCCTTCTTCCCCAGGTGGCACATGGGGGTTGGGAATGGCAACTGCAGTCAGTTCATCACACATTGTCTCGGCCACTCTTTCCTCCTTAGGGGAAATTCTGTCTTCTGTATCTTGTCTTAAACGGACTCTTAACAGCAGTGGGATTTATGTGGATATACCCAAAATCAGTTCTCAGTCATCAAAACAAGTATTATTGTTTGTGTCCCATGTGTCAAGGGAGATGAAGGTCATGTGTTGGCTTTAAACTAAAGGCTTCTCAGATGGGGTCAATAAATGGTGTGGGATGTCAGATTTGTTTAGTTTTCTCCAATAAAACAATCCTTTTTTCCTTTTAATCTAGAAAAGTTATCCATAATGAGTTGGGGGATTGTGCTATACATCCTAGGAAACAAAACAGCCTTTTAAGGAGGAACTCACTGACAAGGGCTGAAAGTCTTGGGTTCACTCTATGGAAACAGTCAGGCTGATTCACTGCTCAGAAGTTAATTAGAATAAATGACAGAGCATCCAGCCACTTTCCTATGCCTTATATTTCCAAATATCTCCCAGAGCCAAATCGAGACACTGCACAATGAGTGTTTAAACACACTTGTCTCTCTCCCCCTCTTGCTAGAAGCAGTGTCTGGAATACAGGTTGTAAATCAGGTCCTACAGTGATTGATCCATGTGCCAGCAAGTGAAGCATAAAAATAGCAGCATGGTTGAAAGGACATTAAAAAAAGGGAAACAGACCATTATTATTTCTGGGCTCAAGGGAAAGAGCAGTTGAATCTGATGTGCTGGCCAAGTCTGAGTAGCCCTGGTCTGTCTAAAAAACACAGACAACTGCTTTGCTCCCTCCTCCGCAGCTGTGTGCACCCTGTAAACAAGGAGCCAGCCCCATTTTTTCTACCCTGTGAACCTGGCTCCCAGAGGTTTGAGTCCTTTCAGGAACTTCTCTTAAACCTCTTTGTGTGCTCTAAACCAACTCCGGAATTTCTCTGGCTGAGAAATGACACGCTGGCAGGGCAAATTGCATCTTTGCTCTCTCTGATGCCATCATAAAAGTTGCTGACACGCCCACCATATGTTTGAAGCGCATCTTCCCCCTTATCTTTTGTTGGGGAGAGCACTTATGTGGCTTTCCTAGTACTGCTAGACATAGAAAATTCATAGCTTAACTGTTCTGACAGCCTGATTGGGAGCCAGGAGCTTCTGTCCTGTAACGTTTAAATAACAAGAACTGCTGCTGAAGCAGGAAAGATAGGATAGCAATATTTTAATCAAAATAAATAACTGAAAATAAAGATAGGAGGGGAAGCTTCCTGCTTATATTTACACATTTATTCACCATTATTTTATTAACAAGGAGCACTGTGTAGAACTGAAGCAACAAGAGAGACTCTTCAGTTTCAAAGTTTTAGACATTGACTGTACACTTAAGTAATGCTCTGATATGAATAAGAAAAAGTAAAAATGGAATAATTTGGTAATCCTTACTGTATGTACTGAGTGTAGCTGTTTCTTTCCAAGAAGACAGTTTACCATTTCCATACTTTTGCTGCACATGCCTGGAAAACCCTGGTAAAACCCCTTGCCTCTGTAACACACACAGGTGCACACACACACATATAGGGTCTATTTTATATGTATGCAAAGTACTGAGGGATTTGTTATTACAGGGTTTTGACATTACTCAGGGGCTTAGGTGCTATTAAGCTCACCTTTAAAAGTATGGAAAATGCTTTTGTTTCTGAATATGAGTTCTCACTTAATCACAGACATTGGCATCATCTTATCTGCCTCTTCTTTATGCTGCTTCAGAAACTGAAAAGCGTCCTGATGATTATTCAGGGAATTGAGTAACAATCCCCAGCCCCATGATTTGATGATTTCTTAATATTTTTTGCTCTTGTCCCTTTTCTAATTGCAGTGAGATTGATTTAACCTTCTGTCCTTCACATCAAATGCATTTTTGTACTGTGTGTTTTATTGTCATTACCAATACTTTCTTTCCAGACTTTCTGGTCACTTTTTATTCTTGGAAACATGCATTACCATTCAACCAGACCTAATAATGGTTTGTGCTGTGCCCTCAGTTTCTCAGCAAAAACCTGCTTTGAATGGCTTGAAATTTTCTGCTGAAAATATGATGCTTACGCCCAGCTGTATCTCTGTGAATATTAAGGTCACACAGCTTTCAATGTACTATTCTAGAGTTATATTCTCATGACTATGCTCTTCTCTGAGAAGACCGTGTGGTTTGGATACAGGATAACATTTTGGGTGTGTCCTCTTTGACCAAAGTGTGGTAGAAGTTCTCTATCAGGCAGTGAAGGAACATTTTCTTGGCTTAGCCTGTTTTGCCCTGCATGTGCTTTAAGACTGTCTCCATGTGAATTAAAGTAATCCTCAGCCAGGCAAAAACCACGTAAAGATGTTAGTACACAAGTCTTTGTACATGCCTATCAGCTTGTACATGCCTACACCCAAGCGATGTCTTGAGTATCATACTACTCAATGCACAGGAGAAATCTAGGTATTCATATGGGGCTTCTTCATTCGCTGAAAACATGGGTCTTTTCTGACACATTTAACTTCAAACAAATTTTAATGTGGTGTGAATGCTTAGTTTGATTTAGGAGCAGCTTGCTACAGTTTATTTTAAGCCCATTCAGCCTTGGGGCTGAGATACTTGGTGACATTACAGCCATTCAATAAGCTGTCTTTCAGCAGCTGAGTCTGCAGTGACACTGAGTCAAGCTGAAAGAGGATTAGTCCTGCCTTTGCTCTGGAGCACACCAGATTACACCAGCTTGCCTCTTGAAGGGCCTGTGTCTAAAGGCACAGCAGAATGCCTTTACTGTGCTCCAGTTTAAGAGACAGCTATTCCCTGCATTCCTATAACCTGCTCCTTCGTTGTCCATCCCCTCACCTTGCAGTCTGTGTAAGTCATTCTCTCATTGCTCCTAAATGGGTCTGTAAAATGATGTGATCTGGAGATGGCTTCCCCCTCAACACACACTTTTAATCACCTCAGATGTTCAGCAGCTTGAACCTGCACCTTATTCTAACCCTTTCCTGTAAATTTCTTGGACACTGTTTTATTCAACCATTCATGGATTATCCAGCTCAGACCTTAAATTCGATAGATGCAGCTTCATTAGGAGTTAAACCCATGTAGTTAAGTTTACTTTCTTACCATGTGCATGCAACAAATATCTCAGTCTCAGGATTTACCTTATCTAGGGATTATATTGATGGCTGAAGCAATAACCTGAATAGACTCTGAAATATTAGCTAAAACCCCTGGTTATGATTTTTTCTTCATTAACACAGTATTTTTTCTTTCCATTCTGATGCAAGTCATCAGTCACATGGAGTTTTTGTCAAAGGCAAATAGATGAAGTGAGTTAAAGACTTAAAAATTTTTAAGACATCATAAGATGCCTCATAAGATGAGACCTGATGAACAGATTTATAGGTAAAAAAAAAATGAGGGTCTGCAGATGCTGAGGTAAAAAAATACAAGCCTGACAGTATTTATGTGACTGCTTCAGATTGGTCAACATACCAAAGACAGTCAAACCACAGTAGAAAGCAGAGACAGGAGAAATATTTGAAAATGAAATGAAAATGGAAACAGGCCAGTCCCTTTTTCATGTTAATAAAGTGCATCTGCCTTACAGGCCATTCAGAATTGTGGGAAGTATATGCAAGTATGAGAAGTTTCTTCTTCTCCATGTGCACATTAGCTGAGATCATTTAGAAAAATCTTAACTCATTCCCATTTCATCTTATTCTAGGAATGCTTCCCCATGATCTGCCTGTGCATTCATGGTCTGAGATTTCACTGGTTTCTTTGCTGGTGGCGATACCTGCATTTGAGGTGCCCAACAGCTCTGCTCCCCATGGTGTTGCTTAACCCATTGCAGTGAGAAAGAGGAGGAGAAAAGGGATTTGAGAACACTGGAATTCACTTTACTTTTAAGTCAACCCTAAAAGGTCCAACTGAAATCAAAGACCTGCTGTGTAAGAGCCTGATTTCCCAAGAGAGATTACTTAGTTGCCTACCTATCTAAGGCAGTGCAAATAGCCCTCTTTGTTTAGCCAAACAGAAATCAGAAATTGCTGACAGCCTTCTAAGGAAGTTCCTGCTGAAGCATGGAGAGAAATGACAAGTGTGGTTTGGTCACCTTCCAGCTGGAGATTGGAGGGTAGAAGATAAAAGACCAGCACTCAGCCATTAAAGTAAACTTGTTTGCTTCCTTTTGTTTTGATACAAGGCATTTTGTACGAGAAAGGCTCTTGTCCCTTGTATAGCTAGCCAAGGCTCCCAAGGGAATTTGAAGGCTTTAGAGACTTCTTCAGCTGGTTGAAGCAGTCTCTGTTTACTGCTAGGCAGGTGGTGGATTGGGAGTCTGACGCAGAATTTCCCCATCAGCAAGGCAGGTGGGGATCAGGAGAGACAAGGTCCAATGAGAGCTCAGAGGTTCCTGATCTGTCAGGAGCTTGTAGCTGGGTTACCACGCTGTCAACTAAGCTGTGAACGGAGACATCATTACTCCTAGCAGCTGAGATACTCTTTCTACAAACTATCTATAGGTTATTACACCTTGTTTAAATGGAAGATTTAAGGCATTTTGATGCAAACTCTGCAAAGTGGAATTTGCTGCCCTCCCTCTCTTTCCTTGCACCCTGTTTCATGGCTTGTCCCAAGGCAGCTGTACTGGCTGCTCTACCCCATGTAGATGGCTCTGAAGCACTGCCAGTTTTCCCAGAAGTTCCAAAAGCGGACATGAAAGTAGTTCCTATATGACATGGTTTCTGATACAGGCACAAACACAGGCACTTTTGTGTGTAGTTTTGTTTGCTTGCCATTCAGGCCTGCACTGGCCTCTTCCCCTGGCACACAGACCATCAGAGCACAGCAAAATGCATACCCTCATCAAGCTGTAAAGATTTAATTACCCCAAGCCCCAGTTTGGGAGAGAGCAAGTCACACTGCAATTGAATTAAACAACTCTATCTGTGGCTTTCCTTAAGCTCAACCAGTGAAAAGACTCAAACTCTCACTAAGTGTCATGGTTTCCACCACTTCACTGTCAGCTTTACTATGAATCACTGGGATTGCAGATTTGAGGCAAATTGATGTAATCTACTTTCTGAGCTGCTGGGAGAGCAAGAGTTAAGCAACTGAGCTGGAAATCCCATGAGATCAGGCTTTTCTAGTGGGAAGATTTCCCATGCTTCCTGCTTTTTGATGTGCTGGAAATACTTTATGCTAGGCCTTTCTTGTGGTATCTTGGCACTACTTCTGTAAATAGTTGAAGGGACATCATCAACATAACAATCATGCTTCTGTCTAAAATGTTTTCATTATTCCAAGTCACAACTAAAAGAGAAAAAGATTAAGGTCTTTTTCATTCAGGCACTTAAGCATGAACCAGCTTTTCTAAGTGTCAGTCAGATCATACTCTAGAAGATTTAGGGTTTAGGGCTTAAATTTAGGACTGTATTAGCTTTGGTTGTAATCTGTAAGTGGTTGCCCAGTTAACCTGATCTCTCTCTCTATTTTTTTTTTCTCTCTCTCTATTTTTTTTTTTTGGGTTTTGGGTTGTTTTTAATAAGAATAATTTAATCACCCTGTCTTTATAGTGAGGCTCCAGCAACTACTTTTTGGGCTGAACTGAGAAAATGGCAGCCTGGAGAAAGATGAAACACTCAAGGAGGAAATCTCAGTGATGTGCAGACAGAACTGCTTGGTGCTGCTGACTGACACTTTGACCATCTTTGGGCTTCACACTGAAGACCCAGTCTGCTGCACATATGCACATCACAGGTCCTCTCAAGTCACAAGCCTAAAGGCTGAAATGAAGTTTATGCTCTGAAATGATCTTGTTGTGGTCCACAGCCCACTGGTATGAGTTCTGTGGCCTCCAGGCAGTAACATTTTTTTATTGCCTTCATTGTATTTTCAGCAACCACTGAAATTATGCCTACTACAGGGCCACCAAACACCTTTGGAAAATATGGACTTAGCAACTGGATGTTCAGAGCTGAACTGATGCTTAGCCAAATTTCAAGGCTGTTTGGAGCAACAGTATATTAGTTGGGCATTATCTTCAGTCTAAAATGAGTCTAGGAGTATGTCCTTTATGAAGGTTATAAGCATGCAAGGAGGTCTGTATTAGCAAACAGCTGCTGTTGATAGAAATACTGACACTGGGATGACATTTCTAGAGTCACTGTCACACTTGTGGGTTATGCTGATGAGGAAAACTTGCACACAGGCTGCTTTTAATTAATGAAATGTATCCCTAGAATGTGTAAAATGTGCAAACAACTGTTCTCAAATTTCACATACCATGTCCTCTTTTCACTTGTTCCTCCCATCCCTTTGGTTTCCTCAGCACACTGTGCATGCCCTCTCTTGCAGGTGAAATGCCGACCTTCCATGTGCCATAGGCTACTGGGAATGACAAGACACATTCTTCCAGGGCTGCCTAATGACTGCTCCAGAAGGTACACTACAGGAGTGGATAAGGACCCATTAGAAGCCAGGAAGTCTCTAATGTATTGTCCTTTAGAATAAACAGCTTTAGCGTTTTAGTTCTCCACTTACATCAATCATGCCTGTCATGAGCCACTTGGAGAACTGCAGCCACCTCAGGGTGGCCTGCAAAGCTTCCTGCTTCGCTCAGAGCTCTGCTTTTTCATGTTTCCCTTCCCACTGTTTGCATGAAGCCTACAGGAGATGAAACAAATAAGATATTTACTTCTTTCACTCAGTAACCAAAGTCTCCCCCATAACTCGAACCACCAGTGAGGGGGAGGAGACTGGAGGCAATAAGCATCATCTTACTGATGCTGACTTCAGCTCTTCTTCCCTTATTTTTATTGAAGTCTTCTTAAATCCCTGATTTTTCATGTCTCTTAATACTTTTAAAGAGTTTAGGAGACACAGAATATTTTATGATACTTACTTTTTAAGCTTTTAGCAAATTTACAAGCACTGTGATCAATATTAACAAAAATCAGTCAAGAGGAATGAGCTTCTCTCTGCACAAACATATTCTTCCTTCTCAATTTCTATCAGTTTTGGACTTTAAATATACTTGGTTTAATTTTTTTTCATTATTTAAGAAAGACATGAAGAAGCATAATTTTTCAAAACAGGACATATTTTTGAACAACAGACAGGACCAGAGAAACATGATCCTACTTGAATGCATGTTAATTTGAGTCTACATAAGAGAAATTATGTCAGTCTAATGCTTCTGCGTTGCAAATCTGAAATACTCTGCTTTGAAAAGATATTTGAATCTTAATGCAAAGTGAGTGCAGTTTAACCTCAAATCTTATCCCCCTCACCCTTTTTTTTTTTTTTTTTCCAACTGGCTTGGAGGTAAAGGATCTGGAAACAGGATTTGTATTCCCAATTTTATGGCTGGGATCTCTTTCTGCCTTAAATCTCATTTTATCTTCTTATGTGTAAAAACCCCTAGCAAGCAGCTGTGTTTCTTAGTTTATTGAGCTGTAAAATGTGTTGGTGATATTCACTTATTCCTGGTGTCCTGAGATGCCTGGAAGAGAAGAACTGTTCCAAAGGAAAAATAATGAAGCAGTAAGGCAAGAAGGGCATAGCACTAGCATTGAATTAAAAAAAAAAATTCTTAGCAAATGGAAAATAAATTATTCTGAATGACCAAGGAGGTTTTAATGTGCAGGAATATCTTGCAGGAATCTGTTCTCTGATGAATGCTAATTAATAGTCCTACTGCAGATCTGGTATATCCTAAAGACTGATGCCTTGGAAGTGCTTTTATTTGATGAAGTTTTATGTCTAGCATTAGTGAAATTAGGTCATTTTTATATGATGTGAGATATATACTAGGCAACAATGATTATGAAAAAGTTCCAGGTGTGATGCAGTGGCTAAAAGGAACTGTTATGATCCTGAGGTGGATTTCGGGTTAGAATGTTTGTAGCATTCACAATACCACTGCAAAAACAGGGCTTTCTAACTTAATCTTCCTTTTTTTTTCCCAACACATATTGGCAAATTTACAAAAGGACCTTTTTGAGACTTCAAATTAAGTTCTAAAATTAATGATTTAAGGATCCCAGATTTTATGGTGTATTTTTGAGCATAAGTTTAGAATTTAAGGAATGGTGTGATTGCACCCTGGATTGCATATGGAGAATGCAGCCAATGACAGTGGGCTTTTTGACTTGTAAGGCAATGGCAGAGCATTCAAAAGCTAAAGGATGATGCAGAGGAATAGAAAGTGTAAAAATTAGGGAGCTTTTTTACCAGGTTTACATTTTTAAACAGGGAAAATATTTCTTGTTGAGACATGACTTGTCATTCAACCCAAATATTTTATCTCCTGTTAATAGATCGTGGATTATTCCATGATATTGTGGGAGAGGGGTGTGATTTTTAATAAGCACATGCTTAAATTGAATCAACATAATAATTATTTTTGGCCTTAGTTGTAGAAGTATGAGTATTCCTTAAAAAATAATTGGGTTTTTGTTTCCATCACTGATCAGAACAACCTGAAGTTGCCAAAAGAAGTTGAGGTTTTATTTCAGGGTATTAATGGTTAAATGGAGACAAAATGTCTCCCTCTCTTTAATTTTCTTATATAGGTCTTCATAGAAAGAAGGTTTTTCTCAGGATATATCTATTGAAATAGCTCTCTGCTATATGATGCTGTGTTTTTAATCCCATAGCATATGGAAAACATTCCCCTGTACGGAAGAGGTATCATTGTATAAAGTTGAGATTTTGCTGGCCCCGGTGACTCAGAGACAGAGCAATATCCCTTTTGTGCTTCCAGAGAGTGATGTAATGAAGCAGTCTTCCATGTGCACATGCTAAAGCCTGGCTAGGTGCACGTGTGCTTGCCATTAGTAGCTGCCAGTGCTGACCTCTGCCTTCCCTGGTGGATCGGGATCCATTGCTCCCTACCGCAGAGGGCCAGCAGGAGACCTGCGTGCAATTTAACCTTCGCTTCAGCGCAGCTTTGAGAACTTCCATGGGATGTGGGTGGGCAGAAGGCTTTGCTCACTGGAAACATTTAAATTTGTTTTTGGAAACACTTTTACTAGCCAACAAGATGTTTTCTTTTAAGCTTTCACAGACCAAGGAACATCGTCACATAATTCCATTAGTGAATCCAGCAAGTTTTTGTTAAATTGCAACACTTCTTTTGGGAAGTTATTAAACAAATAATTTAGAGACTAAAGATATGACAAATTTACCAGTTCCCTTAATGTCTTTTTCCAATGCATAATTGACTCCATTTATTTCCACTTTGAATTTTCGATCTATCTTTTAGCCATTGAAAATTAATGCATTTTGCCACCAGCTTGCAATCCTAAGACTCATTACAAATTTAAACATGTGTCAGAGATAAAATAACTCAGAAAGTATGAATAATAATCTCTTTATCTCTCTAAATGCTAGTAAAATTGATTGGCAACCTTCATACCTTTTACCCACAGTGAGTATTTGAGCTGAATATAGAAATGCCATTTCTTTGAAGATGGTGGCTCCCTTTAACTTCGGGTTTGCTTGTCTTTCCACATTGCACACTGTGATTATCCATCAACAGCAATGCCAGAGGCTCTTGCAGTTTAGCAGGGGCAGCTCAGGACACGACTTTCATCTTGTTGAAACAAATAGTAATATCAAAGTTCTTACAGCCCTCTGAAATATGGCAGAGACTTTGAGGTGAATATTTAGCGACTCAGCTGTGTGTGGGCAGTGCAAACACAAGCTGCAGCAAACAAGAGTCTTCCAGCCTTTTCTTCGAGTTGTCCTACAGAGGACTGGAAGTTGCAAGCACTTTGCTCATTATTAGACTGGAGTCACCGGACCAGGGCCTCTTCGTGTTGACTCGCGAAATCCTTTCATGCTTATCAGCGTACAGCTGGATTTCCTCTGCTTTATCACACTGCCACTTTTCCTGTATGGCTCCCAGCTTTGTTTGGAGTTCTCTGGGCTTGCTATTATATGCAGTTCTCTTTGATGCAACGATAGATCTTGCAACAGTGCTCTGTGAAATGTGCACCTCTCCTGAGGTGTTGTATAATTGCAGGATCACTTTTATCTCATCAATCTTAGTGTTTTCTAATTTTTTTTTGCCCTGGGATCTTGTTTGAGGCATGGTATAAGATATCCCTGAAGATTTCCAATTTGTTTTGTTGGAATTCTTTAGAGTTTTTCATGTTGAGCTTTTAATAAAGCAAAACTTTGAGGATGAATGTCTACTCAGTGCACAGTTTCCCTTATAGTAGCTTGTTTTGAAAATGAAGGAAGTATTTTATCCATTAGCGGAAGAACGTTTAATTGCACTTGTTACGATGAGGAGAGGACTCTGGACTGTTTCACATTAATAAAACTCTTCCTCTTACATCAAGATTTCTGCTTGGCTATTCCATGTAGCCATTGTCTCCTGAAGTGGCAAACTTGAAGTGTGTACTCCCTTGTGACTGAAATGTTGAGAAAATTGTCCAACATAACAGCTATATACTGTTTTGTAATCTTATGAATAACTTCAGATTGATTGACTCTGGTCTCTAGCTTTGCCTCACTTCTGACTGCAGTATTTCTTGTTTTGCTATCTGTACTTTGAATGTCTTCCACATGTACTTTATAGTTAACTGATTTCACATTGCCTGCAAATTAAGATGGTGGCTCCCATCCATGCAAATTAAGATAAACAATTTCTTTAAGTGAAACAATTTTTATAATTTTGTTTCCAAAGCCACTTTGAATTCCTGCTTTAATTGATATATTTTAACCTCTTTTCTCTTCAGTTTGTCTTGCTTCCTAAGATACATTGCTGCTTTTGCATTGCTGTCTACCTTTTGTATAGAAGGAAGCTCTAGCAGAAGGGAGCTCAGCAGGGGTAATAGAATGAACTGGTGCCTAGACAAGGTCATGAAAAGATATTGTACACAGGAATGGAGAAATGGGGCCTGCTGTATTACTCACTGGAGCTGGCAAAGTTGTGGGTTTGAAACCTCCGCATAGCAAGTGTAGAATTGCACTTCCAGAGCTGCCATTTTAAAAGGGTGTGGCCCAGTCTGAGATAAATTCGGCCTCTTTAAGAGTCCTGTTTTTGGAATAAACCTGTAAATGAATAAAATTTACATCTCTGGATAGTCCTCACAGACATGAAAGGGAAGGTAAGAATTAGCATGACTGGAAGGTGTACAGTACCTGGTGGGAGTGTGGGTTGCACACAACCTGGTGTTATACCCATGAAAATATGATGTTTATACAATTTCTTCTGCTAAATGTTATTGAGAAAGCCCAGTGAGAGGTTTAGCTGCTCACAAGAACAAGACACTGTCCCCACCCTCAGGTGGGGACACCAGTGTGGATGTTCGAATGAGACCAAGGAATATCTAGTTTGGCCCTAGAAATGAAGATAATATTGCGGAGTGTCATGCTTCCTCTTTTCTTTGGTGAAAAACTAAATGTGCTGATGCAACATTTTTGAGCCCTTGATCATTCCTCCCCCTCCCTCCTGGATAGAAACAAATGCTCACTATGAAGTATTTATCCCAAGTTAATGAACAGAAAACAGATACAGCTCTCATATTGTCCATCAGCAATAGATAATGGTAGCAAGACCGATTATATACAATTATATACCAACTATATACCAATGTTTATGAAAAAATTATCTCTCTCTCTCTCTTTTTTTTTTTTTTTGATTTTTTAAAATTTTTTTCTTCTTTGGTTTTTTTTTGCTTTTTTTAGGAAACGCATAGCTCTTAACAAGTATGTGCAGTGACAAGGAGCACCCAATTTTGTGCTTTCTGGAAACAAAATGCACAGATTTAGCTTAGGTGGCTTCTAACTGTGAAAGTCAGGGAGGACTGTGTCCTCTTACACACCGAAGGAGAATGGTCAGGGACCTCAGTTTCAAAATATCAGATTTCACAACATCCCTATTTATGTGTGCTTGCTAATAATTTGAATTATTGATCGCAAAGTTAAGCAAATGAACCCTTATGAAATGAAAAGTGGACCGGCAAATGCAAGTTTTATTTCATGTATTATCATCTGGGTCATATCACTGCATCATAGGCAGGGAAGAGAAAGGGAAATTTAATCTACAACTTTTCCTTCACACCATTTGGCAGCATATTAAAGTGAACAATCTGTGTAAGTATATTCTATAATTTCAGGCTCCCTGGATATGTTGGACAATTCATACGCAGTTTACTTTCAGCATAGTTTTTTACTATTTCTAAAATAAACTCAGTTGCACATTTCCATTTGTTTAACTGAGATAATGTTCAAAGTTATGGGATGAAATATCCCCCTTGGGCTCTTAGCTGTGGCACTAAGCACTCATTGACCTGCTAGACCATTGAAAGTATTCTCTTCCTGCTTCACAATCTTTCACAGGTCAATATAGACTCTCACATCCAAGCACAGCTAACCTGGAGGACCGAATGCATTACTTACTGTCCTGTGAATAGAACTGAACTCAGTATCTGGTTAATATTTGCCATAAGCGATGTGGGATATGCTTTTGTGATGGCTGAGAGCTAACAAAACTATTTACAGAGCAGAGGGGGTTAAGTGTGCTGCTGTTTTCTTCTTTTCTCTCTGCTAAGAGGGCTGTGTTTGCACTCACTGAAATTAAGACATGGTGTGACCCCAGCTTAGCTGGATGGATTAGTCGAGTTTTTATTTGGTTTTGATGGGTGAATACAGACAAAGATAAACCATCCAGTCTCAAGTGGATGGAAAATAGACATGGGTCCTGTGCACAGCAGTATTTGTGTGTCACTGCCCAAAAATGCAGGTAGTGAAGAGAGGGGCAGCGAGGGGAGTTAGTTTTGCCCTCAACAATAAAGGCATCGAGTTGCTTTTGACGGATATGTACACACACTCCTCTGAGATACTTGGTATCAAAGCATTCTAAAGAGCATAAAGTGTTGGCTGAAGGATAATAATTTGTGGGGGACAGATCTGGAAAACCCAGGGCAAATGCTGCAACCATGGGTCATCCCCCATAGTTACCCAGGGGGTCCATGAGGAGTCAGGGCTGCTCACAGACATCCTCTACCATAGTGCAATGGTTGCTGTGTGTATTGTACATGAGCATGAGTCTGGTGATGTGTCATGTGAACACCTCAGCAGGAGCTCTTTGAAGTACAGAAATTGGACCTGCAGTTGCAGAAGGCACCCTTGTAAATGAAAAACAATTTTAAAAAAGAGCCAATCTTCATGCTGAAGAAGTACTGCACAGTGGGCTGGGAACACTAGCAACATCCTAGTGTCAGCTGCAGGTCATGTTTGACAAGCAGACTGATCTGGTGAGATTCCTGATGTCCTGGACTTTTCATCACAACCTTTTCCTCAGTTCTCAAAGTGTAGTATGACAGCTGGGCTTATTCATATTGGTCTCATTTTTGCAGTCATCAAAGATAAACTCAGTCATGGGGCACAAGTAGCATCATTTTCCATTTCTAATGGAGGAATAAGCAACCAGTTTTAGGGAAATATTGTAAAAGCAGATATTTCAGCACTTATGAAATGATGGTGGTTTATACCAAGAAATCAAGAGAAAGGGAGGATTTGTGTTCTGTATAAAACTGACATGATTTGAAAGGATTTAAAAAAATCTACTGACTTTTCAGTGACTTCTTCCTCTGTAATTGAGATAGAAGTGTAACTCAATCAGAAGACAATGTTGGCTGGTTTAATGCACAGACTATGGTTTCAGAGAAGCATTTATTTCCCTGTACACTGGACATCTGGAAACATTCCCCTGCCACATTTTATTAGAACATTGAAATCACCTCGTTAAATGATATGGAGGGATTTAGAAAGCAAGGTAATTGTTGGGAGATCAATCACCGATTAAACTTCCCATGCCACTTTAATATGTTCCCATTTACTGCCACAGACACTCATTCTAATCACTGGCTATGCCATTTAAACTATTTTCATCACAGACTTCTAGGTTTTCTGAGCCCTCTCCTGGTGTAATGACCCCCACAGCACTTTCCTCTCTTTGTTGTTGAGCAAATGAGCTGATAAACAATGAAGTACATATGCCAAATTGCTATTTTAGTACCCACTGCTGCTTTTCTCTCAAAGATACAATAGTGGAAAAGGGGCTGGGCAGAAAATCTTACCTGCTTGTTTACATCTATTCTCTCAAATCCTGAAAGAGATCTTTATTTGTGGCAGTACACCACAGACTGGATGAGATGGTGAGTGTCCTGCCATGACCAGGGGATATTTGAGGTGGATAAGAGGGAGTACCTGGTAGGGATTGGAACCTGAAGACAAGTGAGCATTCAGTGAGGAAGATGAGATCCACTGGGGAGAACTGAAGTGCTGAGAGCTGCCCTGGTGAAGGCTGAGCCAGAATTTGACACCTCAGAGCAAGAGGCTATTGAAGGGAGAATATCACTGTTGCAGGAGCTGGAGGAAGGAGAAGACCATCAGTGCAAAGGGGGAGCTGCTGAGAGGTTTTGAGTAGTGTTACTGATTAAGAATTTTGAGAAAGAAAAAATACAAACCAAGAACCTCACCTGGACTGTCACAAGTGTCCTAAGGGTCATGAGACAGAGGTGGCACAATTGAAAAAAACATGCTTTCTTGATGAGAGGAAAATATTGTAAAACTCAGCTCTGTATCAACTTCTTTTGCATCTTTGCAGGGAGAACCAAGTAAATACCACGTCTATATGTGGGACTTCTGGTCTATGGCAAAGTTTTTTCAGCAAAACTGTATACAATTAATGTACCTACATAATTGTGAATCCTTCATGGTCTTTTCATGAAGATATGTGTTGGAGAGAACCATTCATCTGGTTAATATTTGTTTGCACTTTAATCCCCTTTTCTGTCCCACTCCAAACTAATTGTGTGTGCGTTTGTCCCTCCCTTTAACAACTGCAAATAGAAAGCAGACGGGAAGCCAGGAGCTTTGACAAAAAGCAGGAAGAGGAGAAGAAAAAGCCCTGAGAAAATGATAGCCACACATGGCACACTCTGATCTCACTGTAATGAGGAGGTTTGTAAAGACTTGCATTTGTGGGTCATTTACCCATACCATACAGAGTGTTTGTTTTACTTGGTAAACAAGGATCACAGCACTCCGCTTTTAGGCAAATAGATTGTGGATGTATTTTCAAAACTGAACTTGAATGACTTTAAAAGTGTGTAATAGCTCTCACTGCTTTTCATTTCTTTTACACATAGCTTTTTAAATGTAGTGTGACTATTGACAGCCCTGGAAGGTAATCTAGGGTCAATTTTCCCTTGCTTTGATTTGGGCAATCAAAAGAGATACAGCTCTTTTCCACGTCCAGCTAGCAGCTGTGGAATTTCTCTGTCTCTGAATGTATTTTACTCCAGGTTCTGGTGGTTTTGTCTGGCTCTGCTCTCCTGGCTATGATCTCAGCATCACTCTGAGGTGCTCAGCCATCGACATTGCCCACATGTTGGCTTGCTCCAGGTGCAAGGAAGTTGGCTTGTCTGGTGTGGAAACCCAGATGAATGATGGCAGGAGTTCAGTATGGACTCAGGCTCTGTCCCTTAGCTCTTGCCTTGGTTGTAACCAGCTTGATCCACACATAAAGCAAAAGTAAACTTGTGCTTGGAGATGGTTTATGAAGAGATCAGAGACGTGGTCTCTGTTGTTTCACCTCCGCAGAGCCCCAGAAACCTGAGGGTTGCCACAAGGTGACCTGTTCTAGAAATTATAGACCAGCTCTTATCTGTGCAATACAATGTGATCCAGGACCCTCCACACAGTTTGGGTAAAGCGCCTTTTTATGCTCTCTGTTAGTGACTGCCCTTTGATGTTACTCTTGATATTTGAACATTCCATGTTTGTGTTTCTGCTCCTTTAGTCTTTGTGGAAATGAAAAATATTTTACCACTCTTGCAAAATTATGCATTTCAGATGTACTTTGGTAATTTTTTGTAGTTTTTTTGAGTTTTGTGAGCCCTCTCACCGATTTCCAGGGTCATCAGACTTACTGGTCAAGATCCACTTCAAGACCTCAGACTGAATCCAGCTAAGGCAAATTTGTATTTATTTCTGCAAGATGCTTCATCACTGCTTCTAGCTTTACCTGAAAACAAAATGCCGTGAGAGCTTCACCATGTCTCTAAGCTCACACCTGCCCATTCCACAACTAGATTGCTCCTGTCCTCCTGTGGGTCTCCTTTATTTCCCTTCCTCCATAGGGAGTATCTTATCCTGCCTTCATCCCTCAAACTCTGGCTCCCTGCATGCCTGACAGGGCAGCAGCCCCTCATTCCAGCCTTCATTGTCATGGTGAATCAGCAGCTTGAATACCAAGTCAGTTCTCACTCATGTGCAACTCCTTCTGCTCTGGGGAAGGTCCCAGGATGCAGGCAGTGTCAGTCCTCCCAACTCTGAGGCTCCCTCAGCCAGGGTGTGAATGCTGCTGACAGCAGGAATTCACAGCAGCAGGGTATCATGCTGCTTACTGCCTGCGAATTTGGTGTAACACAAGGATTTTGGACAGAGGAGCTATATACTGTGGGCTGTAAGCCTCTGCTTTTGGTCTCACATTAATTTTTTTGTACCCTGTGGGGTTTGTTCTGAGTTTTGTAGTCACCTTCTGAAAATAGTGAATTTTGGCCTTCTTCCAGCGAAAGCCAAAATCTCCCTCATCCTCTTGCCCAAAGGACTGGTTTGGAGGGAGAGAAGGAGCAGAGGGAAAGGGAACAGGGACCAGGCTGACCTCTTTTTCCACATAAGGGCACCAGCTAGGAACACAGACAACCTAACTGCTCCTGAAAGCTGCCTGCTACCCTACCCTTTCCAGAAACCCTCTCTGCTCTCAGGAGGGGGAAATAGCTCTTGAGGAAGCTTTTCTCCAGGCTGGGAGAAGCTGGAGGTCACATAGTCAGGAACAACTTTGATGCTGTCAGGCTGGAGCTATGAAGACTTGACCTGTGACTGTAGGCTGCCTCTTGGTCTTCCTGAGATTCMATTATGATCTGGACCAATACCAATAATAACACCAGCCATTTAAGAGGGGTGGGGAGTCAGCACTAGTTTCTAACTCTGACTTAGCCCTGACCTGTTTTGTGAGTCTGAGAGACCCAACAGCCTGTCACGTGCTCTGTTAATCCGGAGGGTCTTCCCAGGTGGTGATGAAAGCCAGGGGGTGACTACAGCCCAGGCTTGGGGGGCTGTAATTTCTGAAGCAGCATCTGAAAAGTTCGAGGATGATGGTGGGATTTGAGCAGGTCCTGTCCTCAGCTGGGACTGTGTTCCTGCTGTTATCAGCAGAGGAAAGCCACACTGCTGGAAAACTGCTGCAAATGGCTCTGATAGCACAATAGAGGGACAGCTTATTGGAAAAAAAGGTGATGCCCAATTTTGGGGCATGGCTGCTGGAAGGAATGCCCTGGCAGTGCTCCAGGCTTAAAACTCCAGCTTGCCATAGTGGGTGCTTTTCATCCAAGCTTTCAGAGACATCACATCAGTTTGGTTTAGTAAATATTTCAACAGTGTTTTGAAGTTCCAATGAAAACAGAGAAAAGCTTTGATGTCTACAGACCCTTTATCCCACCACACATCTCACCCAGTGCTTTTCAGCAACATCGTTTAGTCAGTGCCTGCTGATGCCAAAGGGATGCAAGGTGCAAAATCTTAGGCCCACTGAAGCCAGTAGAAAACTTTTCCCTGTTACAGTGAGGCCAGGTGCGGGCTGAAGTAAGAGAGAGATTTTAGTTTCTCTGTTTCTCTCATTAAAACAACAACAACAACAACAACAACAACAACAACAACAGAACCCAAAGAATTCTTGTCAGAAAACAAGAACCTCTGGAAAAAAAACCTAAATGAAATGAGCATAACGTGTGAGGAATTATTTTAAAAATTATTATTCATTTATTTTTCCAGGAAGGGTTGTCTTGAACATTAATTCATGGGAGAGAACCAAACTGAGAGCTATTTTATGGCCAGCCTGGAAATCCCTGCATCACTGAAGCAGTAGTAACAAGTGCCCTCTAGGTGGATAGGCATGGATTTTTCATATTGGTTTCCCCAGCAGATTTTTTTTTCAACGAAGTTATTATTCTCCTGCTGAAAATGCCCGTTCTGTAACATGGATATTCTGTGCATATTAATAATTCCAGGAAAAATTCCTACCCAGCAAGTCTATTCAATGCCTTACTTATTTTCCTTCTTTGTGTTTTGTTTCTCAAATGTAAATATTAACAGTAATTTCTAGGGCTCACAGGGATGCTCCCAGTTTTAATAAAGACTATGTTGTGAGTCTTTGCCATATTAAATTTCTGCTTGTTTCAAAATATAGTGCAAAGCAACTGAGGGCCAAAGAATGCATTGACACAAACTGGGGATTTCTGCAATACCTGTGTGGGTGTTTAAGGGGAAGAACACTGCAGGCTGAAGTTTGACTCCAGTGGATATGTTAGTATATATGCATAATATCTAGTTTGTTTTCCTCTCTAGTTTCTCTCTGCTACCCTTTCTCTATGTTTCCTAATATTTTGTCAGTGTTTTGTTTATGGGTAGCTTTTTCCATTTTTTGTTTTGTTTTAACCACCAAGATTTAATTTTAATTTTCTTTCTTTTTCCTTTCTTTTCTTTCTTCCCATTCTAATTTATTTTCCTTTTTTTTTTTCCTTCTTTTGCCTTTCTCTGTGGGATCTCAACCTTATCCCCGACTTAGTGTCATAACACAGAAAAAAAACCCCCCTTGTTTTCAGAAGCTCTCGTCTGTCTCAAGACAAGCAATACGCTAGACGAGCTCCTGACAAAACATAGCCCTTTTGTTCAGCATGTGTTGGCTCACCCCAGCTGAATGAAATGGCTTTGTTTTAGGTGTAGATAGTAAGCTGGGTCTGCCTGGCAGGTGCATCTTGCAGCCAGTGTCACACTGCAGTAAATTCTGTAATTACAGGTCATGGAGGTGGAGCTCTCCTTTGATGTGACTTTTTCTGTTGTTGCAAGCGGATACAATTTGACTGAGATATCAAATGCAGATAGCAGTAAAAATTTAATTAACAAATCAAAGCTTTTATCTGGGGTTTTAGAACTCAAGCCAACAGGTTTCTTCAATCTAAAGAAATCACAGAGATGGAGGGGCGAAGGCAGTGCCTTTGTAGTGTATACAGCTTACGACTGTTTTTATAATGCTTGCAAAGATAAAACCTCTTTAACTGTTACTTTCCCTTTGAGAAGCTTTTAGATCTTCCCCAAAGCAAGAATATTGTTCACTGTAAGCTAAATTTCCATCATTTTAACTCTTCAGTGTGCATGCATTTTCTCTCATGATAATGCAGATTACTTACCAGGGAAAGACAAAGCATGCTCACACTTGCCTTCCTGCAGTTGAGGCTGCACAGAGCACCCCACTCCTCCAAATCCATGTGCTGGATTGATTATTCCTCTTGTGGTGAGCAGAGAGTGATGGTGTCAGTGGCTTGACATTCCTTCCATAATTTATTTACCATCTTAACAATGACAGCCTCAGTGAAATGAGGCTGAAACTTGGCTCTTAGCTCCTTCATCTGCAGGGGAAGTAGATGCTCTCTACTTTCAATGCTTTCTGCAAGTGTTGTCATGACCAAAGCAGCTGGGTCCACATGCTGACTGCCTCAGTCACCCCACTCATTCTACTGCTAACTGGGAGCTGGGAGAGCGGCAGTCTGCCTGTCACAAGTGGTGTGTGTGATTACTGCTGCCTGTGAACAGAAATAAATACAAAAGCGCAAAATAATAGTAATCGCAATAGCAATAGTAACCACCATCATCATCCACATGCCTGGTGACAGCTTTGCTAGAAGCCACATGCCAGAGCACCCCAAAAACACATAATGAGAGATATCTATGGAAAATCAGAGCATGTTGCACCCCATATATCCATAAATACGACTGTCTTGCATCTATGGGCCAGCTCTTTGTCAGAAGTTATTTCCAAGTGTGTTTACAGACCAAAGTTATAAAATGCTGCATGACAGATTAAAACAGAATACTGTGGACAAGAGAAAAATGATCTCAGGTGTTCACCATGACATTATGTGTTTGAATTTTCAAGACCCAGCAGTCTTTCAAATGAATGAGCACTGCTACAGAGATCCCAGACTGATCTTCTGTGTAGTCACGTGTTACTCGTGTCTTTCTCAGTGTATCTGGGATTGGCCCAGGAGTTTCTGCAAGTGTGCACACTCAGGTCCTAGTTCAGGAAACATGTAATAGTATCAGACAGCACTTAGGAAAGCCTTAAGTATAGAAACACTTAATCAGAGTCTTAAGGACCTTCCTGAAATGATGCCAATGAACCTGAGTCAAAGACCTCTGAAATCAGCACAGCACCACGAATTTGTGACTCTACCAAACATAATGAAAAGAGATGATGATCCTAGTGAATTTATAGTGTCATTATTCAAGCACAGTTACCCAATTCTAAACTCTCAGTTACCTCTGTTGCAAAAGCATCAAAAGCTTTCCAAACTTCTAGTTGGAGTCAAAAAAGAAAAAAAAGAAAGTAAAAACAAATGAAAGAACAAAAAAAAGAAAGAATGAAAGGAGACAAAAAGAAAAGATAGGCCATTCTTATACTGAAGGTATGCAGATTAACTTCTTGACATTTGCATTACTAATTTTAGTGCTTTGATAAAAGTACTCTGTTACCAGACTTTAAAGCCTCAGATATCACCTCAAACAGCTAAGGAAAGGCTTCAAAGTGAATAATTACCTGTTGATGATGTATTATATTTAAAGGTTCTGGCTGTGGATTAAAGCTAGTCCTAAGATTGTTAATAGCCTGCAGTAAACAACTAATGAATCAAAGAAAAGGAACAAAAAGCAGCTCTAGTTAAAGGACATTCCCATTAATACCAAAGGCCAGAGTCTAGGTGTTAAGTGTAATGCAATAAAATACAGTCATTTCACACTAGAGTGTATAAGAATTTAGAAAAATGGTCACAGGTGAATTATTAGGGATTGTCCTTTGAGCTTTGTTCTCAAAGCCCTTTGATGCCATTAACAGCACCAGGTTTTCCAGTTCTCTGTTGTGGGTTTTTTTTCTTCTTCTTTTTTTTTTTTTTTTTNTTGTGGGTTTTTTATTTCTTCTTTTTTTTTTTTTTATTTTTTTTTTTTTCTTTTTTTCCCAGTTTATGTGCAAATTTATGTTGTATAATGAAGAGGATAGGTCTGAATGTGAAGAGCTATACCTACAGCAGTGACAGAAACAGCAAACTTCCAGAGAGGAGAAGTAAAAGCTCAAATAAAGAGGTACAGAGCAGGAAATTGAGAGAAAACAGCTGAAAACAGTGCAGAATAAATTGGATGTCTACAGGGATCTCTCTGATTTGGAGGTGTTAAGAATCTTGATGAAGTAGGAAAGTGAGTGATTTAAAGGGGGTGGTTGGGAGAAATTATCTCAACATACTTCAGCAAGTAAATGACAGCAGGGCTTCAATCATAGTCCTTCAGTCATGGCCCATCTTCTTCCCACCAGAGTAAAACCTTTTCAGCTGTTGGCAGAATTCACATGAGCAATGTGGAAGACCCTCCTTTCATACTAAATGGAGCCCTGTATCTGAGAAGCTTTAAGGTAATGTTATTTTTATTTAAATATGTAGGAATTGAGGTCAGAAAGAACTTTTCAGGGGAATGTACTTTTTCTCTTTGAAAATCATTTTGGAAAAATTAAAGCACAGGGAAAACACTGTGAGCTTGCAATGCGTTAGTGTGATATTGATACGTGTATGTGTGTGTGTGTGTAGCATGGTGCTAAATGACTTTTCATCTTTTGCCAGATCTAAGCTTTAAGGCCACTAGATTTTCTCAGGGTTTAGGAATTGATTGAAAATAAAGGAAAGCAAAATGTGGATGATACACATGCACTGAAAAGCTACTAGGCATTTCTAATGAGAGTGATTATTTTTAAGACTTAAGAATCAATACATTTCAAGGAAACAAAAACTAACAAAAAAATCCAAGCAACAGCAAGTCACAACTATACAAAACTAATTATGTCCTAGAAGTGACCTACAGATCATCTCAGTCTTTCTACACTTTGTGATGGATTGAGATAATAGTGTATCTTCCTGAGGTAAATTTTAAAACCAGCCTGGCTATTCAGCAACCACCATATCCAGACTGTGGAAGATCAGAATAATGAAATTTTTAGGGAGATCACCTAGTCTAACCCCCCTGCCAAGGCAGGGTCACCTGGAGCAGGTTACACAGGAACTCTTTGTGTGGGTTTTTAATGTCTCCAGACAGGGAGACTCTATGACCTCCCTGGTCAGCCTGTCCCAGTGCTCTGCCACCCTCAAGGTAAAAAAGTTCTTCCTCATGTTGAGGTGGAACTTCTTGTGTTTCAGTTTATGGCTACTGCTCCTTGTCCTGTCGCTGGCCACCGCTGAAAAGAGTGACACCACTGTGTTGGCACCTGCCTTTGAGGCATTCACATATATTAATGAGATCCCCTCTGTTTTCTCTTCTTTAGACTAAACATGCCCAGCTCCACAGCCTCTCCTCATAAGAGAGATACTCCAGACTCCTGATAATTTTTGTGGCCTCCACGCGACCCTCTGCAGTAGCTCTTTGTCTTTCATGTACTGAGGAGCCCAGAATTGGACACAGCACTGCAGATGTGGCCTCACTAGGCCACACTCTTTATGATGTACCCCTGGATACTACTGACCCTCCTGGCTATATGGGCATTGCCAGCTCATGGTCAGCTGGTCATCCACCAAGACTCCCAGGTCCTTCTCCTGTAAGTCAGCCCCCAACCTGTGCTGGTACTTGAGGTTTTTCACCCTGTTCTCCTTAGGCAAGGCTCACTGGCTCTAGGTTTGTGTGGGAAAGACCCCAGGATTCCCATCCCCAGCAGGAGAGATGTTACATGCCTGAAGTGCTTCCTTAACCATAGGATGCATTAGAGTAAGAATTAATTAGTTTTTGAGAGTGAAGACTGTGGTTTTTTTCAACCAGAATAAACCCCTGGTTCAGTGCTGGGACCTGCTCAGCCATTCACACTGAGTGAGGAGTCACTGGCCAGCTCTCATCTCAGGGAAAGGATTGCTATTGTACACCTGAGACAAAAATCAGCCTACATGAAGTGTCTCAGAAGCATTAAGAAGGATATGAGAGAGAGAATGAGTCGGCTTGTGAAAAGCCAGGAAAGGGCAGTGTATACATGATCAGGAGGGCAAGACCTTCCTCATGACATGTGGGGTTGCTGCTGAGTGTCTGCTCCCCTCCATAGGGGTGGCTGCTGATGGACCTGGCATCCTCGTATATCAGTACATTCACTGGTTTATATCCTCATGGCAAGAGTTCACTTTATAACAACTATAGGACTGAACAGAGAATAAAACTGTCCCAATTCATTTTGAGTATCAGTCCCTACCAGATGCTGGGGTTCCTGTCTCCCACCATTCACTGCCTTGGAGACAGGTGGCCTTTCTAGAGCTGCAGTCCCATGGGAGGCAGTGAGTCATTTTGGTGTCACATCACCACTGGAGAAGAGTCCCTTCTGCTGCCCCATCTCATCATCTTCGTATTGCCCTTGCTGTCTCCTGGCTATAAGCTCCTGCTGCTTACCACTTGTGGGCTTATAGAACCCTACTTCAGGTGATTTAATTCCAAATTGACAGAGGACTAACACAGCAAAAATGGCTCAGGGAAGAATCTGATGAGGATGGAGCTGCCCCAAAGGAGGCAGAGATTCAGGGAGATTCTCTGAAAGGATGGAAGAGTATGAAAAGAGGGAAGAATAAAGGAGGCTTGGCTTTTTCCAGATGTATGAGCTGTGAAACAGCACCCAAAGGTAATTTTCTGAGTTTTGTTAGAGTCCCTGGAAAGAGTCAGGCAGTCTGAACTGTGGGAGCTGAGCTGCTCTCTAGGAGTTTTTATAATGATACCCTGAAGAATGAATGTGGACTACAAAACAAACATATGTAACCTGAAAGTTAAGTGAGGTGAAGTCCAAGCATAATCCTTAGCACTTCAGGCAAATGTTCATCATTATCCCTGCATTCAATGTTTACATGCATGTATGTGAGAACTGTCTGTATGTTTGGGGTTCCATAGTAGGCCACACATATTTCCACAACAAGCTGGCAGTTTCCATGTCTCACCCTTGCTGTCTGTAGTTTTTGCTGCTTGCTGTGAGTACTGCATCCTGCGTAGTGTTTTATGATTGAATCCCAGACCTCTGAAAACTCCCACATGCAGTTTGCCAAAGCTTGCCATTTTAGAGCATTATTTGTTTGTGCTGTAGCAATGCCCAGAGGCCCAGAGCAGCATCTGGGGCTGGTACACTCACTCCTCTTTGTCCTGAGGTCCTAGATGAGCTCTCACAGCCCCATCCCTGCCTCTTCGGTGCACAGTGTTTTCAGCCATCATTAAAGCTTAATATGTTCCATTTGGCAGCATTGTGAGAAAGCTATCTTGTTTGCGGAAAAAATATTTTATTAAGCCCAAAGCAAAGACACAGCCACTTTTGGGTGATGTTGTTGATTATTCACAAAATGTCATTCCCGAGTGGTCTTGTTTGCCAAGTGTGGGACATATGTTAGTAATTGACAATGAACAGAGTGGATCTCTTCTATAAATGGCTGTTTCAAAACACGACTAGTAATAAAATAAAGGGGCCAGGGGTTCCTCAGAAGATCTAACATTGTACCTCCTTTAAAACTGTTACTGCGAACAGGCAAGACTTGTTCTCCCCCTTTCTTTTCCAGACTGCTTTTCTTCCTGTGAAACCTCAGGCCTGTTCCTCATTTCTGCTTATGTTGCAACAGATGGGTTTTTAGTTTCTTCAGGAGACAGCTAGCTGAAATCTGTATCTTGTGTGTCTGAAGACACTTTCCACTAACATTTGTGATAGCCTTAGTTGAACAACTCCAGTAATGCCATGCAATGCATTTCAGGGACCTAAAGAGGAAATAGTTCCATGAAAATTACTTAATTGTTCTGTGGACTCCAACTCTTCATTTCAGTTGCACTGCAGAGATGTAAAGTACCATAGATACTTTAAAAGAGTCAGAGGCCTGAATTTGCTCTCATGTCACCACTGCTTTAATGTGAAGACATAAATTCAGAATTCAGATGACATGATTTCTGAACCTATAAGTGGGTTGGAAGGGTTTGAATGTACAAATAATTATGTAGGAGTGCAATCCTGCAGAGTCTTTCGTTGCCACAGACCTGCTTGCTCAAGGAAGTTATTGGTCTGTAGTGATGGAGGTAGAAACAGACTTTTAAGACACCTAAGTACCACTGATATTGAATGGAATGGACAATACAATGCACACAATGAGAAAACTGCTGTCTGTATAAATTTCTGGCAGGTTTTTATGATATTTGGTGGGTCAAAATTATATGGTTGTTTGGGTGGGTGGTCACTTTTTTTTTCATGCAGAATACTGGTAAGTTTGAGTGTGGTTGTGGTAAAATGATGTGTAAGTGGATGCTGGAAATTCATCCTTCTGGTGACTTGGCCTAGTCTATCAGTTAGCAAGGAGAAGAAAAGGAGGTGCAGATGACTGATGCAAAGTTATACCTGCCCTTTATGATGTGCCTTTCTTTCATGTCTTAGCGGGTTCCACATTGTTATGGAACACTTGTGTAACAGAAGAACTGGTTTACATTTTTGCCTGTTCTTTCCAAAGCAACACCAGCTGATGTGATCCACCCCAATAAACACTAGCTAACTATTCCAACATGTTCTGTGTGGGGTGTAGTCTAAACCAGAAAATGATGCAAAATACTGCATCCCACTTCACAGGCAATGGCCATGGCCAAATTGGTGCATGATTTATGCACCAAGAGCAGTAGCAGCCCAAGGAGCACTCAGGTCAGCAGGAATCTTTCCACTGACTTCAAAAAGTGTCATCTCAAGCCTCCTGAGACAATATTAGGCACCAATTTTACCCCAGAAGTGAACATGGATTATGAAACTTTTCTGAGATCCTGTCTTCTCTCTTTTACTCAGTCTGGTGAGGAAGAATCTCAAACCAGAGATGTCCTGGCTCAGGAGAGGTGGCGTTGCTTGGCTGCAAATGAAGCTAAACCTTTAGTGTTTTCCATTTTTCTCATTCTCCAGGCTGTGAAGCTTTCCCTGGCTCTTGGGTAGAGTAAGCAGGTTAGTCTTTCCATGTGGAGTCAGCATTTGTTGATCTGCTTTCCAGTTTGTTGGTTGTTTTCCCATTAAAAGAAGAAAGAAAGGCAAATAAGATGACTTCTTGGAATTGTTGTTCTTACCTACTTCATATCTATGTAAGTCCTGTGTATCAGTTCAACTAAAGAAAAAAAAATCATAAATAGAAGGTCTGATCCCTGCTTCTCTGAACCCACAATTTTAACAATAATGGATTTACATTCAACTGTTGGACTCATCATTTATGTACTTTGTATAAGGATGGTACAGCCTGACAACACTGCTGCCTGGTAAGAAGTCAGAGAAAGTGTCCTAGCAGGGCTCAGGCACCATGACCACTGCTCAGAAAAAAACCCAACCAGCTAGCAAAACTCCAGAAGTAACAGTATCCCACGTAAACCAAGGAAGGACCTTAATAACTGCAGGGTTGAGCTATTACTTTACAGCTCAGGATTAAAATTTCTTATTCAATACTTTCAGGACAGAAAAAGAATGCAATGGTAGTCTAGAGAGGTTGGATAAAGTTAAGCTTTTATTTACAACTCTCCCAACTGTACTCTGTTAAATTACATCTTGGTAGCACACGAGTAACTATGATTTCAATCCTGTGCCTCTCAAATCATGGGTAAAAACTCGACAGGGCCTGAGTTTTTCCTTTCTGCCACAGGAGTTATGACTATCCAGGGAGCAGCAGAAGGTTGGAGAGGTAACACTGAGCAATGTGGGGTGAGTGGAATCAGGCATGACAAAGTTAACCATTACCACCCAACATTTGATTTCTTCTATAGACTCTTTGCACTAAAGACAGCCAGAGACAATGGCATTATGTTATTTCTGACAGTAATGCCTCTGTTGGGATATATGTTTTGCTGACAGCAGTTGAAATCTTGGAGGTATTTGCCATGGGGAACTTGGTCCCAGTCCTCCTGGTTTGTTTATTATTTGCAGCTCTGATGCTTTGGTCTCTCAGCCAGCTGGCTTGTGTGGAAAGGGGATTCCTGGAAGAGCAGCGTTAGGCTGGCTCAGGCCTTGGGGGGTCCTTACCATGTCCCTGATTGTGCACTTGACACCGACATGCTGGGTGATTTAGCACCAGACACTTGCTGTCTTTGCCTCCATTTCCCTCCTGTAAAATTGTTAGTGGTGGTGCTTACTTTACGAAATGCATGTAGCTGTACAGTTGCCAAGCTCTCTATGAGGCAACAAATGACATCAATTAGTTGTTTTGTACAGGCCCAACACTGAGAAAGAAAAAGGTTGTTTCAGTCATTGTGGCACTGAGTTCATTACATTTCTCCATCCATCTTGAACATCTAGCCTTGTAGGGCATGAGTCAGGACCAGTTGTGTACTTTGCCTTTCTGTGTTCAAATACAGACCTGTAAACATGGTGATAGTCAGCATTTATCATCTGATCTATCACAAGATAAAAATATCATGTTCTTTTATTGTATATCTTTACTTTGGCCTTGGTATGCAAGATTTTACTTTGTTTGCTTAATGGACTTGTAATTAAACAAAGAAAGAAGAAAAAACCCCAGAATCCTAGTAATTCTCTTTGTTTTTAGTGCTCCCACTGTTTCTCCATTATTTAGTCTTCTCCAAATTTGTCTGGATTTTGCACTAAAGATAAACTTCTGCTTCAGTTTCAAGTTAAAAGCAAATTTAGCATAGACTTTAACTAAACCAGAAGAGGCCTCAATGTCTTGCCAAAACTTTTAGAAGATGAAGATGCTGAGTTGCTTAGAGGACATGCTTTGGATTTTACATACTGCGAGTTGGTTTACTAAATGCAAAAGGGGAACAAAAACAACCCTAGAGTCTCATGTTACTTCAACAGAAGAAAATGCCTCACTTGTTTGTGATTTACACTGATTAAACCAAAGTCTTATGGATTACTCTGCATTTTTCTCAATATAGGAAAAGCAGACAGGGAAAAATTGGCAGTCGATTATGACTATCATAGTTCCGCCAGTGTAATAGGAGCCAAAATATTTGCAATATGGGATGGTTTCTTTGTGTAGCATTTTGGAGATGTCAGATACATGGGGGTTTTTTTTGCACAGACTAATGTGTGGCCTTGGCATCAAATCTATAGCTGCATTTCATTTGATAAGGGTTGCTAGAAATTAAGACCTTGAAACAGGCTGTCATTCATACCTTTGCAGGGTGGGGTGAAGGTATGGAATCTCCTCATTAAAAAAGAGCCAAACCAAATTATTGGAGAAGAACAAGTTACTGGACTTCATGCAATTCATGAATCTCTGGCATTGTGTTTGCTTCAGGATTGCCTCCAAGATGTGAAAGAGGAAAAAGCCCATGGTTGTGTCCTTCTTAACTCAAGCAATAATCACTGTGGCTTCCTTTCCCAGTTGTTTCCTTGTGATCCACTGGTCCTTCTGGACCCAGGCTCTGAGATTTCAAGGCTCTTGGCAGCCCACCAAGCTCTGAGGGAAGAGGTAGCACGTGTGTGTGATGAAAAGGCTGAAAGCTTTATGGAATCAGCTCTATTCTCCCTTCTTTGTACAGGCACTCGCTTATTACTGTAGATTTCCTGTAAAAAGTGGTTTTACTGCAGAAATATAGCACTGTAGGAGTAAAAGGAAATCCCATTTTTTTGGTTCTTCGTGGTGCAGCTGCCTTGCCATATTTAATACTGCACTGTTACCAATATTATGCAAAGGCTTCGCTAAAAATGGAGATTAACAAGTAACAGTGACATTATACCAATAACAATAATCTAAAGTAATTTACCTCTTCCTCCTACTATTCTTTGCCTTTGCATTTCTGCTCTGGCTGAATTACAAAATGCTCTAGGCCATGCATTTTCTTGAGGTGACTGCAATTGTGCAGTAACAAGCATTTTTGCCCCTTAGCTGTTAACCACATGGTGCTCCAAACAAGACAGCAAACCACTAGGAATGTCAGCTGCACCCCACCCTACTGGGAATTCAACATTTTTCTGAAGACAAAAAATATTTTCCTTGGTTGATATTTTATAATAGCTAATAATAATAACAACAAAAACAATAACAATAATACTATTCTTTTAAAATACGTTTTTCTAACCTTGAAGTCTGAACACTGTATATCACTTACTTTTATTCAGGTCTGATATTGTATGAAAAGGTCTGTATTATCCTTAGGAAAAGACAATAACAGAAATGAAAAAATATTCTCAGCCAATACCATCCAGAATTTGTTAGCTTTATTGAAGTGGATGATCAGTCTTGTTTTCTTCAGCCCATCTATGTGACCATTATTCTAGGGGCAAATAGGGTGTTAGTTCCTTTTGATAAATAATCACTTGGTTATCAAGAATACAAATAATTCAAACTGAGATGTTTTGCTTTATAAAGCAGCAAATGAAGGTTCCATAACTTTATAACTCTAGTCTGTATTTCAAGAAGCAACTGAAGGTACATATTCAGTGTCTTTGAACCTATTTGTTCACAACAAAGACGATCAAAGGTACAGAAAAGCTCTGTGAGAAGGATGACTAAGCTGGGACTTTTGTATATGGAAAGGAGATAAAGGAGGAGGAGGAGGGGATGCATTTACCAAAAAAATCTTCAGTGGCATGGAGAAAACGAAAAGGTTGATTTTTTTTTTTTTACTCCTTTCCAGTACAAGAGACGGGAGACATCCGATTAAGCTAATAAAATAGTAGGGCTCCAAACAAAACATCTCAGTTAGCTGACCTATGGATCTCCTTGACAAAGGATGGTGCAGGTGCTGAAGTTTTTAGGATTTCAAGGACAGACAAGTTATTTAATGTAAGAGTAATCCCTGGGAATACTAACTACATAGAAATCACGGCCTCATCAGGAAGTTTCTGCTCTGAAAATGTCTGGAAATTGGGAGAGTGTTACAGGAATTTTCATATATGCTTGTTCACTAGGCATCTGCTGTTGGTGTTGTGGGAAGTAGGGTAGAAGGACCCTCAATCTGACATTTTACAGTTTTCCTTCTGTTCTTCACAGCAGTGAAAAGTCTGCAAAGCTGTAGAAACTGCGAGTAGGCTTTAGGTCACTCAACTTCAACCCTGAGAAAACAGAGGTTCTAGTCACCCATCCTCCAGAAAGCAGTGCCATGGAGGGTACACCACCCACCCTAAGATAGGTATCCAAAAGGACAGATGAATCACCATCACCCGCTGCCTTTTATTTCTGATTTCCCAGGGACTCTGGGCAGCTGCCTTGAGTTGGATGAGTAGTTTCTTTCTGACTTCAGTTAATCTTACTTGAGTTAGACTGATCCTGATTAAAGTGGATTTTGGCAGTAGGTTTAAGGTCTTTTTCCTGCAAGGTTTCAAATGCCACTGTGTTAAGGCTAGCATTTATTAGATGTGTCCTTTGAAAAAAACTCCTTGAGCATGACTGGAAATTTCATTCTTCAAAGGTCAGTGGTCTGCAGCAAGAAAACCAATCAAGCCCTACCTGGGGTCTGAGGAAACTCTGTTTCAGAGTGTGGGACTTCTGACATTTCACTGCCTATTTAGACACTGCATCTGAAACTAATTAAGAGGAAGGTGACTGATAGCTGAGAGACAGAGATTATTGGCTTGTGTTGTACTGTCCAGAAACATTACATGACCATTCCCAGCTGTTGTTCCGGCATGGGGTACACCAGCTGTCTCATCAAATCACACCATGGAAGAACAGCACAGAAATCTTCCATATTATCCTGCCATAGGAAAACAACTCCTACTGACAAGACCCCAAAACAAAAAACAAAACAAAACAAAAAAATCTTGAAAGCGAATTTTTTTTCTTACTCTGATTACGTTTTACCTTCCAGGAAGCAGATGTAAACACAGTCCACATTCATTCCAGCTTTGTAATCACCAGCCTTTGTTTTCGTAAATGTATCTAAACTGCTAACTTCATTTTCACAGCACTTAAATTACTTGGAAAATTCTTTCTCATCCATATTGCCAGTCTGTAGTGTGACAGACTTTGGCACTATTGGAGCAGTGTACTCTGCCTGCCTTCTGTGGATGCTTCTGTGGATGTGTTAAGCATTACAGCATTGCTTTCCAAACCAGTCAGATATTGCTGAATGTTATATACATATTAATTAAGTGAAATACATGTTTGTTATTTTTTTAGTTCTGCCTTTTACAAGAGATTGTGACATTTGAGATGTAAAATCAAATTTGTACCAGAATTTAGATTTCATAGGGACAATAGGACATAGGAGTTAATAGAAGCCAAGTATTAGTATTAGGAAAAATAGCCCTATTCTATTTTCCTTTTCTAAATTTGACTAAATGTAATTCTTTAAATGTATAACAGTATCTTATCAACACAAAGCTACTATATTTGATCCCAGATATGAAACTGGCAGGAAATGGGTTCCTACAACAAAACACAGAAGTGAGCTTTCACTAGCTTGCCTGAGGAAAAGGCTAAAAATCTTAAAACTGTACTTTAATTGTAGTTGAATTTTAAAAATACCAGAGGCTTTGATATTTAGATATAGAAATCATAATAAAATCTATGAATGCTAATGCTTCAGGGTCTTACAGTGTCATAAACCCAGAATAATATCACTGAATGCATCTAAATTCTGCTGATATAAAACTGGTGGAAAAGAGTCTGATCTGAGGCCCTCTTTACCTGTTGTGTTTAACCCGGCCAGACCTTTACCTACCATGGTCATTGCTGTGAGTGCAAAGACAGACATCAGAGTTTTTTTCTAGAGACTATGAAGAAATGCTACCCTTAGGTAAAGGGAACCCTAAACATATTTGAAGATTACACAGTGTGGGAGAAACTCATAGTTTAAGCCAGAGTGGGTGGCTAAATACTTTGAATACTTTCATGGATCTTTTAAAAATTAGGAGCTGACAGCATTGTACCTTACCTATACCCTGAATGCTATTTCGTGCTGTCCTTGAGCAAGGCTTCCTGGGGGAGGTAAGGCTTGTTGAATGAGTAAGAGCCAGCAGTATTTAGACACCTTCCTCCCCTTCACTTCAGTTAAAATTAGGCACAGAGATGCCTTTGTGGGTTTGGGCCTGGTGAGCAGTGAGACATGGCAGGGAATCAAAGTGACCTGCAGGAGCAGCATGGCAGCTGAGAGGTTGCAGTAGGTGTTCTGTGGCTATGCTGGTGGCAGATGGACCAAAGCAATTGTCCATGGATGCACCATGGCTGTTTTACTCTCTGTTCAAAAGCCCATGCTCACCTGAGGTTGATGTTGACTCTCTAGGATGGATGGGAATTACAGCTGACCAAGCAACCTGTGCTAGCTGTCCCATCAGCTCTCTGAAGAAAGTCTTTTCTTAGAAGACTTTTTAGAAGTCCTCCATGAGGTGGTGGTGTGGCACTTTTCAGGAATTTGCAAAAAAGTGATACTTTGAGCAACCAGACAAGTGTTGGACAGTGTACAAAGACAGTTTCTAAGAAAAATGGCTAATATCAACAATGGTAGGTCGGATACACATAATAATTTATCTGGTCTGGCCACACTAACAGTAAACCAGCTGTAAACATATGCAGATGATATGCTGAGTGTACTTCAAAGGCTTTTTACAATTCCTTAGCTTGGACAAGAGCAAGGCAATGTGGGTGCCAAGACAGACACAGGAATTTCCCCCAGACCATTTCTTAGCCTGGCATTGCATCTTGATTACCCCTTTCAGAAAAAGAGAGCTACCATAATTACCTGGTCTCTTTGCTGTTATAATTGACACTAAGCTACATGGTTTTATGGTTGCATTTAATTCTCAAGCCTAAAGGGAGGGAGACAAATCTGGGACAGGGGAAGGTGGGACATGGGTTTTAGCTGAAATAATCTGTAGGGCTGGGCAATTTAGCTAGAGAGCCATCAGCTATCCAGTGGAAGCATTGGAGAAGTTCCTTCCCATTTTCAGAGGCTGCTCCAGACAAAGAGCTGGAGGTTTGTGTGAGGGGCAGGCTGTCTCGCTGCCCCCTCAGGGTCATCACCCAAGAGCCATGCTGAGGGCAGAGAGACACAGGCAAGCACATAGAATGGCTAAAGGCTGGCCTGCAAGACCAGGAGCTGGGCAAGTGTCATGCCTGCTGGGAGGGCCATCTCCCTGTTAACGCTGTTCAGAAATTGCCATCTCACTTTGCAAATGCTCTGAGGTTTGTCATGAGCCTTTTGTGGCAGTGATGTGCACTTGGGCTCATAAACATTGTGTACCACCTATGGATCAGCACCATTTTCTTTTTTATTCCAGACAGATAAAAGATCCCTTACAAATCTTTTTCAGGTGTAGTTCCAGTTTCTTTTCCACACTGGATACAGCTACAGATTTCCTATCTTTCCAGAAACAAAGGTGCCACAAGGACAGGTAGAAAATAGTGCTGAAAATCCCAAAGAAATGAAGAAATATCATCATAAGTATCTGTTGATTTTGAAGCCATGTAAAAATGACAACTGAGGTCAGGTTCAGTTAAAAAAAAAAAACAAAAACAAAAACAAACCAGTATAAGCCTCTACAAGAAAAAAAAACATTGTGCACTTATAAAACTCTTCCTGGGATTGTGATTTTTCCAAAGTGCTGTGAGTTGAAAGTTGTTTTTCATTCAACAGCTACATCTGTGACTCCAGCTGTCCCTCCTGAATGTTATTTGATTCAGGAAGCCTTTCATGCTGAGGACTGACCTTTCAAAGGGATTCATATTGTTGTTACCCCTTTTTGTGTTTCATTATGTATATGCTGATGAGCTGATGGTGGTGGCCAGGTGATAAATTGCTAGCAAGTGATAAATTGCTAGATAACCCACTCATTAGTTGGAAAGTTTCTAAGTAAAGTAGAGAAGAAAGCACTGTGAAAATCCAGGACTGTTAGTAGAAGCTGATGAGAGGTCCTGTGGACTGGGATTAAAATGAGTGAGTCTCAACTGTGACTGTACTTGTGGGTGTTGGATGCAGTTTATGTTGCTTTTTGGAAGGGGTGGCTGGACATTCTCACCATGACTGGGAGGTTTTCTTCTTTAGCTGTTTGCACATGTGAACTTTTGTGCTTAGGAGTGTAACTAGATTGCTCAACCTGTGTGTACCTCTGTAAATCTGTGCTACTATAATCTTCAAATGAATAGTGATGGTGTCTGCTCTGTGGAAAAAAAAAAGTAAAAAAAGTCTTCTCCCTGGGGAAGCAAGCATTTGTTTGCTGCTGACTCCAGCATGGCTTGAGATGCAGTTTGATATATAAAGCCATGCAGCACAGCAGTGCCACCTTCCACATAAGGAAGGCTCTCCTCCTTGTTGAAGAAACCCTTAACTTTAATAAGACTGATTTTGCTTTCCTGCCCTAGATAAAAGCTCACGCTTGTTTGTTACCTGTGTATGCTGGTACAATACCTGTAGATAAATGCTGCCGTTTCTGGCACTATCTTTTGGAGTTTTTGAGACAGTAAATGCTTGACAAGGTGTGCATGGCTGTGGAAGCCACCTCTCTGCCTTAGCCGGCAGAAGCTCATATTCAGTGCCTATCAAAATTTAGTTCTTCAAAACTGCCTCCTGAGAGAAACACTTTTAATTAGCTGAGCTTTTCTGAAATGAGTAGGTGCAAATGAGTCAATTTAATTACTTAATGTTGCAGCCTTCCCATGTAGGCAGTTGAGGATTTTCCTTGTCTATAACGTTCTGATGGAACTGTGATTTTTTGGTCAATCAGGGCTGGCAATCAGTGTAAAATTATCTGTGTTTTTGCCTCTTTGGAGTAAGACTGGTCTCTTGCCATCATTTTTTGGCAGCACACACCACATGTGCAAAAGAGACAATACTGGAGTCAGACACAGACTTACGGATCCCCTGTGGCTGTCTCCACACCTATGAAAAGAAAATGCATGATATTAGCAATGACACACCAACTTTGGGAACTGTTCCAAGAGTTGTCTCTGAAGCATCCAAGGAAGATAACAGTTAAGTATATGCTCCCAGAAACAGAGAGGCAAACACACAAAGCATGTTAATTCCAGGCAGCCAATTTGCAAGGATGCTGCGCACAGAATAAGGCTAGGAGGAACCACAGCAGATATGTTGGGGCTCTTACAGCTTTGTCTGCAGTGGAGAATAATCAAGACTTCTGTATTGTGCCTGCAATACATGGCTGGGAGTAGGTAATCTCCTACCTCTCTCTGCAGAGGTTCCCATCTGCAGTGACTGTAGCCTGGATGAGCTTGTACCATTTGTAATGAACCATCATAAAATACTCTAAGACACAAAAAACTATTTATGTCACTATTGAAGCACCGGAGCTTGACAGCAAATACTTTTATTTATAGTCAGTGCGTCAATGGCTCACCTGAGGAAGCAATGCTTGTTCTCAAGAGAGTGAGTTTGAAGGCCCATCACTGCAAAACTTTAGGGCCATTCACATGTGGATATGTTGTGATACCAGTGTTTTATGCCCAGCATCATTTTAGCGCTGCAGACATCTGTATTTCAAATTCCTGGGGCCTGAAGAAGCATGGTGAGCAGTTAGCAATATATTAGCATAGATTAAAAAATACTTCTGAATATCTGTACCTAGCAAACACCATAAGTAGGTTGAGGGGGAAGTGGCACTGCGGGCTTGTAACAGCCAGCTTTCCAGACAGTCTCTTGTAACATTCTGTAAAGGGTCATTAATACCACAGTAATTTCACGACCATAAGGCGCACCGGACTATAAGGCGTACCTCCAGGGGTCGGCAAATTTCGCAAATTCGTACATTATATAAGCGCACCGGACTATAAGGAGCGCTTTTTTTTGCAGCGAGGAGCTGCGCTGCGTGCAACAAAATAACGAATTACTGGCAGGTACTCAATTTGCAAACATTTTTCAAAGATGGTGTAGCCTTTAAACGCAGCCCCAGGTGCCCTCCCCATGCATTCCCACCTGCCCCTGGCGCCGGCTGGCACAGCTCCTGGCTCCCACTGCACGGCTGCACTGCGTCCTGGCTTCTCCACGGCCGGCAGCACCGCTTGCTTCTCGTCGCTTTCCCACACCAACGCCGCTTCCCCCCACTTCTCCCTGACCAGTGGAGGCACCGCTTCCCCCCGCTTCTCCCCGGCCAGTGGCTGTGCTGCTTCTTGGTTTCCTCTGCCCAGTGGCCGCGGCTCCTGCGGTTCCTGACTCCCCCCGCACGGCTGTAGCTCCCACGGGTCCTGGCTCAGCTCACAGCTCCCACTTCCGGGTTGGCAAATTTCTGAACTTTGTCCATATATAAGGCGCATCCGGACTATAAGGTGCACTTCCGGGTTCGGACCAAAATTTTAGTCAATAGGGTGCGCCTTATAGTTATGAAATTACTGTAATTTTCATGACTATTTTCTAGTTATGTACAAAAATATCTTAAGTCCCTTCAAAGACCTTTAAGTAAGATGCAGTTTAAAGAGAGGTGCTTCTCTTTTTTTTTTTTTTTCTCCCCTGTAGAGCAATGGGGGGAACAGAAAGGGGAGAAGTGAATAAATTACAGGCTTTTTGGACTATCCAAGATAATCTTCATCTGAAAATTAGAAGCAGGAACATCAGGTTAAGAATGGGGTGAGAACAATTGCTTTGACAATGAAAGGACAGAAGGCAGTTCCAAAAATTACACTGTGGACTCTCACGATAAATCAGGATACTTATAGCAATACAGTCTGTCCCATAGAGGTTGGAAGAACAGTAGGTAGGAGGAATAGGAATAAATACCAATAGCAGAAGAGGTGGGTACTTCGTGTAGATTGTGAAAAATCCATTACAGGTAATGTCTCCTTGTATATCTAACCTTGGATGAAAATAACATTTTAAGAAGTTCCTACTCTCTTCTCATCTCAGAGTACTATTTACATCCACACACTCTGCTTCTCCCCTTCCTCCCACCTTTGTTGGGCTACATAGATGTTTAGGAGGCCACTGGGGAGCTGTACTAGTGAATTGATCAGAAGCCTTTAAAAATCCTTGCCAAAAAGCATAAATCATCCCTGTTCCTGAGCTGGCAACCCCCACCTATGTTTGCAAGGTACTATTACTTCTAGTCCAAAGTCTCTGTGTGGAGTTTGCACATTCTTTCTCAGCCTGGATCTCACTTGGGGTGCCAGCATGTGGTGTAGATGAGCCTGGTTTATCCCATGTGCTGGCCACAGATCTGTCTATACAAATCCCGGACAGCTTTGTAAGATCAGGCCCATCTTTTATTGAAGACACCTAAAATTATCCTGCTTTCCTGTGTTTAAGTGTTCTCCTGACGTCACTTCTTTGTAGAACATCCTCTCCTTAAGACTTTGGGAAGTAGTAGGGACATACATAAATACATATATAATCCTGGGATTGGCAGCCTTGTCGACGTTATGCATGTAATCCAAGCCTGTCCCCGGGAGTTATGAGGATCCCAAGAAAAAAAGCAGAATCACAGTAGCAGGCATTGATCTGGTAATCTGTACAAGGTGAGATTGCTTCTGCCCCTCCTCATCCCCATTTAAGGTTTCTCAAAGTAAAAAGATACATTGTTAGTTATATTTTTGCTGTTTTCATCAGCATTTCAACTATGAGTTTCAGCTGACTTAATATAAAAATGCTAACTTGCTCTTTAAGTAGTTGTCACCATTTTTAAAAATGACAAAATCTATAAAATCTTGATGCCATTAAAAATACAATATCTACAGAGAAAAGCCCCAGTATGAAGTTTGCTCAGGTTATTTCAAAGAAAACAGTTATTGCAATAACTTGATCCAAAACACTTCACATGTGGGAAAGTTTAGCTGAAGAAAGAACAGTTCATATATATAAGGCAGACATATAAAAATAGGCATATAACTTGACCATTTAAACTCCTAATAATGAGTTTAAATAGTGAGCAATCACTCACTTCCTTTTCCCAGTATTTCAGATTTATGGGTACAAACTCTGAGAGATCCAGTTTACATGTTCTATCCTGCTCCATCTGGCCTTTTAAGAAGGCTCATGCCAAGGCGGTTATCTCTTGGGATGGCACATCTTCATATGATGGTGACAGTTTGTATCCTTTTAAAGTATTTTTCTGTTGTGGTTCTGTGTTTTAGAGGAGCCAATTAAAAGCATGCTCTTGGCAGCTTTTTCAGCTTATTATTAGCTTATCAAGGCTGAACTTGCTAGATAAGCTCTGTTGCATTATATGCCTATATAATGCCTCTGAGGCATTTAAATGCTGGCTATCAACAGTATGGTAGTTTCCATACTTGGAATTTAAATTCTGGGAGATTTGGGTCTTTACTGGGGTCACTAGAAAGTTATGAAGAATTATGTGCCAGAATTTCTTTGGTTTTTTCTTCAGGCTTAGGCCTTATTTTAAGAATTCTACATTGGCTTCAAGCTGAAGTCTGTGTGCACAAAAATCACGGCATGGGGAGCCACATCCTGCCATGTGGCAGCCCCCAACAGCTTTGCTGCCCCAGGATGAGAATTGGGGTGGATGTGTGGGGGCCTCACCTCGTGCAAAAACTGGCCCTGACCCACATGTAGATTTGGGGACAGCAGCTATTGCTGTCCAGTGCTGTTTTGGCTTGGGATGAAATAGAGCTGAGTGGTGTGTCCAGGAATAGGATGTTAGAGTTGACTCCATAGCAGGATAGAGATAAGGGACTGGGAAGTATGGAGGGCTGCTGCTGGGGGTAACTTAACTCTCTTGTGACATCATCTAAGTAAAGGATTTCCCAACCTATGTATCCAACATCAGGGCATCTTAAAGCATCTTGGGATGTAAAGTATTTGCCACAGCCGTGCTAAGATCCTGCAAGCCAGAGCCCACTTAGTGCAGTTTGAATATTTCATACCTTTCTGGTTTTAGTTTAGCTTATTATCTGCTTCCAGCTGAGTCACATGAGTGTAAACAGATCAGTTTGTCTCTAAGGAAATGACTCCAGAAAACTGGGGGAGTCAGTTCAGTCCAAATACCATCTGCAGAAATGAAGATTTTAAAACTCACATAAGGCTGACCAATCTTATACTGCTCCTGTTTCCTCTCTCATGCTTTTCTTGGGGAAGAGTATAATTTTCTGGCACAAAGTCTAATTTGTTGAATGGATGCTGACATTGCAGCAATGTTCCTCAACATATCCCAATTTCAAAAGCAAAAAATGGCCTATTTCAAAGTAATGCGGATATTCACAAGCTTCTGTCACTGAAATCCATGCAGAGATGTAAACTTTAATAAAAACTAGTTATAAAATAATTTGGGTCCTTCAGAACTTTGTCCTCAGACTGTTCTTATTAATGTTGCTGCCATAAACTTGAAGCTAAAGTAAAACTGGCTAGAACTGCCATAAGAGCCAACTCTCCATCAGTTCACAGAAACATTGCCACTCTTTGTATCTTCTGTAGTTTGGTCAAGTGGCTGCCTGGTCACAGCAATTTAGGTGCTCAGCAGATGACAGCTCAGTAGAGAGGCAATGCTGGGAAATGCCAGCACTTGGAATAGGGACAAGGAGCAAAATTGGGATTAGAAAGGTGTTAGAAATGCTGATGAAGCACTGATTTCTGTACTTTTCAGATTTGTTTTTCAGGTTTGTGCTACTTGTGGGGAAGAGCAGATGACTGGTTCTGCCCCTTATTGGGAAAGGCACAGGAAGAGTAAAATCTCAACTGTCACAATACACAGAGGTGTACAGACATCCTCTGATCACTGTGGTAAAGCTCACTGAAACAAAATTATGGACTGCAGGTATGCACCTGCTCAGCACTGAGCCCTTGCCTTCAGGCAATAGGATCACAATCCTTGATTACTGTCATGATCTACTTATTCTTGAGTAAATAGTTGCTCATTCCTCCTCTGGATAATGTATGACTAACATTAGTGGGACACCCAATTACTACTTGGCACACAGTCAAAATTATCTTCCTACCACTTTGCTTTGCCTCCCCCCATTTCTCTGCTTCATTTAAAATTTCTGCTCCCTACATTTCAGATCTTCTTCTAGGCAGGCATGCCATAAGCATCAGATGTCCTCAGCATGCCAATGTATCTATCTACTTTGTTCAGCCATTAGTGACATGATATCATTAATTTCTCTCATCCTACAGCAATGCCTTTTACAAAAATGCCATACTTCCTGGCCTTTCCCAAGGAAGGCTGCAGCCTGCTGTGTTTGCCTGTGGTTAGCTTAAAGCACTCTGAAACAGTGGGGTCTGAGCCCCTTTTTTTTTTTTTTAATCTGGACACTTAGTGCAGTGAGATTTATGTACAAATTGGGGTACTAGTGAGACATAACTTCTTGACTGGAATTTGATCACCTTGCTTAATGCCTTCAATAATATGACTTGCCCAGTAAGCTGGCTGATACTGCCTTTGCGTTGATCAGACTACGAAAAAACATTTAGGATGGAAAGTAGTCCAGAATGTTCTCTTGGTAACATGGCTGCTTGTATGGGAAATTTAAAATATGATGGCTGTCATTTAAAATGTGATCTTTACCCTTTGTGTCACCAGTTCTCAACTCCATCCTACTGCAGTGGGAAGGGGGAGCAAGAGAGCAACATCTGGTTTGGGAGAGTGTCCATGAGGGTGAACTGGAGAGTATGATTCCTAAACCATGACATCTACAGTCAAAGCTGAGAAATTTCCTGTGTAGAAGATGGCTGGTTTTCAGAAGCCACTTTCTGAGCTTTTAACCCATTTAGAAGCATCAGACAATGGATGCTTTCAGTATGCAAAACTTGTGCATGGTATTTTTGAGCAGTCTGCTTTCTGATGAGTTGCTGCATCACAACTGGATGCACCACATCCTAACTGGAGCAGATTCTTGCAGCAAGGCTTTCAAATGGGTGTCATTATGACCCAAGCTATGGTTGCAGCAGCAGGGACTGGAGGAATTTTGAAATTTTTTTCAGTCTTTAGTACAGGTTATGACTAACCCCAGCATCGGGGCTCGTGTCCAATGATGTGCTGTTCTCAGTTCCAGTTGGGTACACTTCTTCTCCATATCTTCTTTCCAGCCTTGTGGGCTGAGGGAGGGAATAGTGTGAACTGAGTGTGACTGGGATTAGAATTTGGCCCTTAAATGGCTTTATCAAACTGTGGGAACGCAATGGTGTTGCCAAGTAGAGGAGGTAATGAAGGGTCATCACACTCCACGCCTCCTCCATTTCAAAGTAGAAGGCCTTTGTGTTGGCAATTCCATTTTCCTGACCAAAACAGAAAGTGGTATGTCAACCTTCCCTTCTTTGGTTCCTTCAGGTGTTTGCACATTATGTGTTAAGGATGTATGTAGGAAAACTTGCTACACTATCTACAGATTTATTTTCTTTAATCCATGCAGTTATAGGCATATTGAATTTAAGGACTGACCCTAGTGTTTCTTTAGTTCTGGATTTTCTATCTGATGTAGTTTTGAAAAGTACCAGCAAATTTTTGCAGAAATCTTTTGTTTCTAACTGCAGTTCATGGATATTCTCCAGGCAGAATGGCAAAACTCATCCTGAACTTTCTCCTCCTGCTTTCTGTTAAGGCCTGGTTGACCCTTCTTGATTTTCTTTGTTTTTGAGCTATGGCGTTGGAAGAAGTCCATTCTGTACACACATAATCAAGGCTTTTCACCAAACTTCCCTGTGGTGTATTCCAGCAGAGATTAGCTATGGCCACTTCAGGCACAATGCACATGTTGGGTAGTGGGCAGTGAACACGATGTTAAACATCCCCTACAGAGAAAGTCATGAGACAGATTGCAGTCTCATTAAGTTCCCTGTACTCTCTCATTCTTATTTTGTCCATTTAAATTCCCCTGAAGAGGGAGTATCAGCTTTCCAGAAGAGAAGAAACACTGACTCCTTACCGAGCAACAGCTGAAAGCTATCATTTTTAAACTTATGATTTCTTTTGACATTGAATGCTTATACTGGAAGACACATTTTTCACTACAAACTATTTCTATTTTGCTTTGTAGAGTGAAAGAAATGATTAAAGCAAAAGCTATTCCCAGTTTACAATCACTTCTTCAAGATCGTAATAATAATTGACCTTAGGTTAGTCTCCATATAAATTATATTTGAAATTGTGTAAGTTGCAAAGAAGCACAGCCGGACAGTCCCGAACACATATTTTCCAAGGGAAAGTTACGTCAGATTTCAGTAAGACATGGGGTGAAACTTGCTTTGGTGCTTAAATGCTGGTGCCCTAAACAGAAATCAAGCACTTGTGTCCCATATGTTACAAGTATGATATTTTGCTAGTCATTAACAAGAAAAGTATTATGCTTAATCTGAGGCTTTTCTAAAGTTTTTTTTTTTTTTTTTTTGGCAATTACGCTGTGGAAGGGAGCAGCTGAAATAATAATAAAACTTAATACTTGCAGGGAACTTTCATCTGGGAATATCAAAATAATTTATAAGCCTAGTTAATTCTATCTTGATATTTTCCTAGGATACTGCTTTCCTGTGGCAATTGGTTAGCCAGTAATTTTGTTCTGGTTTAGCAGAAGGGAGAGCTGGGGCACAGAAAGGGTAAACAACCCATGCAGGGTTAGTTCAGCAGATCATGGAGGGTTAACCAAGATTCATGCACACCAAGATGGGGGCTACATGATGGGTTTGGGTTAATTTTTGGTTTCTTATGGGAGGGAGGTTGTCACTGTCAAGAGCCTTTCCCCCATCAGTGGGGAATATCCAAGTTCTAAGGATCTGTGTCTGTATGCTGGTAGCTGCTTGCCTCCCTCTCAATTTCATTCACTCAGAAAGGGTCACTTGCTAGGTTCCCTTCAGTTGCCCAAGCCCCTCTCATCCTTATGCCAGAAGATTGGTCTCTGCAGCAGGCACTGCCCAGCCCCAGCAAGGAGCCCAGCTGGGACAGGGAGCCCCTAAGTGATGGACTCCCAAACAGCCACATTTACAGGGGAAGCAAAGATGCACTTGCTGAAAGCATGATGACTTCTGGTTTCTAGTAAGCATCCTGAACTACCTGATCAGCAATCCTCCAGTCATAAATAATGAAGGCCCACCTCCTGATGCTAAAGCCCTAGCTGAGAAGGAAGAGTGAAATCCCCTGACCAGTTGAATGTGGGACCACTCTTGGGAGTCAGCCATTTAAGAGACATGTCTTCAAGAATAGGAGATGGCTCTGATCTGTGAAATCTTCATGTATTGCTCTTGAAACAAGCTAACCCCTTGTTCCAAACAGCTCCTTCCTGTCTGAAGCTGCAAATACATCTTAAACAAGAATGTATTTCCACAGGCCATAAATCAAACTACTCTTCTTCATCAAGGGAGAAATGCCCCATATTTCATGGCAGAGAGGTTGTAAAAGCACAAGGGTACTCCCTGAGCTAACCCTGGGTCTCTGTGGTCGGTCTGGGCTGGATCTAAAGCAGAAGCTGCACTGTGTACTCTGGATAGAGGAATTTTCTTGTTGTGCTCATTCTGCTGCCCATGTGGAATCTAACTGTGAAAACACCAACTGGGAAACATAAACCTGTAGGTTTATAATTAACCTTTAGGCAGGTGCCAATGCATAGTCTTATGAACACTTGCAAGAAGATGATAAACTTTATTTGTTCAGTTTCATGAGTGTTTTAAGGAACAAATCAAGGGGTAAATAAAAAGAACTCTGCATTGTAGCTCATTGTCAGTCGCACACAAGGATCATGAATTTTTTTGACAGAGGTTCTAATTGTATTTTAAAAAGCACCTTTTTCCTTTCTGGGATGCAGAATATAGGTCTTTAATTGTAGGAATATTCATCCCAGACCTATTCCATCCCATGTTGTTCGTTTTGTTTCAATATCTTCCCTCTTCTTAAGTGCTACTTCCTTGCTACAGTTTGCAGCTGAGATTTTTGGGCAGGGGGCATGGTTTAGAAAGTACCTGAAATTCTTATGAAAATAACCATTTGCCTTAAAAAAATCTGGATTAAGACCACACATCCCAGTTATAGGAGATCTCAAAACAGAAAATAGCTTTTGTTTCCCTGGAAGGTGCCATGCTGCTGTTTCAGAACTGAAACACCACTACTCCACCAAAGAAAAGGCAAATCAGGTATCTGCATAACTTGTAATCAGGAACAATCTAGGATTTTTTTTTTACTATTATCTTTATTTTTCCAGTGATTCTGTTCAATTACCATGACTAGATGTACAGATCCCAATTATTATTGGGTTCCAAAAAAAAAAATAGAAATAGCAGGTGCTGAGCAGACTTGCAGATCTTCCAGCAATTTTATTCATTAATGAACTTCAAATACACCCAAAGCAAACACATGTACAGAAGGCTTAAATTCAGATGTGTTGAAGGAATTCCAGTTCAGGACATTTTATTAACCTCCACATAATTGATTGTGCTTTAGCTCTGCACATGTTTTGATTTGTCACTGTTCAAAAAAATCAACAGCACATGCAGATCAGATGCCTGGTTGAAATATTTTGTGAAAGTGAATGATCAAAAGCAGGTCAAATGCCTCATTCTATCTTGCTTAAACATGTTCAAAACCAGAATGATTCATAGCATTTGTTTAACTTTATTAATGCTTTTTGTCTCTTTTTCTAAAATCTCTTAAAAGAACATCACAGTCTGTGAATTCCAGGACATAAATATGTACATACACAAATTAATTGCTAGTTATGATGTGCATAAAAAACTGACAAACCAGCATATTAAAAAAAAAGTCATTTTATGGGTTTTTACTTGCTTAAAAAGCATTATTAAGGTATGAAACTAAGATGTTGGGTTAAGTTAGAAGGAAAATTCTCACGCAAAATAAATAATGCAGAATCTTACCTTGTGGTAGCTGAGACAGGGTTTTGGTGTGAAAGTCCCTGTGAACTGGGGATGTTTGTACTAAAAGTATCATTATAGTCTTCAGCAGTTGATTGTGGCAGTGAAGGACAGAAATGTCATCTTTGGACTGTTTGCTAATTTCATTTTCTTAATGAAAATTCAATAATATTGATGCTGTTTTACAAGATTTTTGAGTATGTGTGGAAAAACACCTTCAACATGTACCTTTAATGGTCTTAGGAAGAAGGTAATTAAAACCACATACTTTATAGTGAGCAATGGCATTTTAAATCAGAAAACTTTTGTATGTCTGTGATTCTTTTACCATTATCTATTTTTCTTTGAAATCTGCTATAATTTATGGGAAAACACTAGTATTTTGTAGAATGACATGGAACTGGGATTTTATAATCTTTCTAAGTATTATTAAAATTATTTCCCACAATTGTTGTTTCCTTTAGGATGATTAAATGTCCTTATTATCACTGTGTCTCAGATACACACCAATTGTCTGTAATAACTTGGTTGACAATCAATGCCTTTTATGGGAATTTTTTTTTTTTTGTTTAGTTGTGGTCTCATCTTTCATGTGGATGATACATCTTGCCCATATTTTTGACCAATGTGTATTTCTGTTTGTATGTCTATGTGTTTATGCATATGTGTGGCACTCATTTTTAGTTTGATGATCACTGAATATTTGGTAAGACTGATTACTTTCACTGTTTCTTTTGACCCAAATCTTTAAAAAATTTATTGTACTTCAAAGTGACTAACATTTGGTTTCTGTTTAGAATGAAGATTTGAGCCAACTTTTTCCCCTTTCTCTCTCTTCCCTCTCTCCTCCCGCAGTCTGCCTGCATAGTACCTGAGTCATTTAACCGTGTGATAAATGTAAAATAAAGATCACCCAGTATTTCAGTGTCTGTAAGAGGAATGATGCTTTCCAAACATTATATAGTTGGAGACTTCCTCTTCACATGTGGTGTTTTTTTGTTGTTGGGTTTTTTTTTTGTTTTTTTTTTTGTTTTTTTTTGGTTT
>PYHW01010767.1:6701281-6715637 GCA_013186435.1 Turdus rufiventris
AAGGGAAGGGAAGGGAAGGGAAGGGAAGGGAAGGGAAGGGAAGGGATGGGATGGGATTTTTCTCCCCAGGCCACCAAGCTCTGCCACTATTTAGCCTGAGGGCTGGATTAGCAGGCATGTGGCTCAGGCACTCCCTATGGAGCACTTATGACCTTTGGGTCTGTAGCGTCACTGTCCCCAGACCTGGTGCTTTTCCATCTGGTTCCTGCTATTCCCTTAAATCCTTGCTGGCTGTTTAATAGCAAGCAGGGAGCTTCAGAGAAGCTGAGGTCACTTTGACTCACCAAATGTCACTGCTTCTAAACTGGAACCAGACTGAGTTGAGGGTTGTGTTTCTGCTGGGGGAAGCAATGACAAAGTGTCCTCTTGACTCTACACCAGATGTTGATCACCAGCCCACAGCCTGAGCTCAAGGTTTACTTTGTGTGAGGGTCAGTCTCTGCAGTACACTTATGAACATGCCCTTGAGTGGACTGCTTTTCTTTAGATGTGAGTTTTATGTCAAAATCCTTATCTATTTTGTGGGGGTTTTTTGTGTTTATGTGTACTCACAGTTTGTGTGTACCTGAAAGTGCCCAGCCTTTGAATCATCCTGTCTGTGAGGAATGTCTGAGCATTCACTAGCCCAGTGTGGCCAAAGAAACTTCTACATGTCTTTAAGGTCAGTGAAAGCCGAAAACATGATTTCTGACAATGGCTTGGCTTGGCTTGGCTTGGCTTGCTGGTAGCACCAAGACACTGTGACCAGTTAAGTACTACTGAAACAGCCCCTGAGCCTGGCTGTGCTCACTCGTGGCTCTGGCTGCACTGTGCTGTCAAGGAGCAGAGCCTTGTGCCAGGAGAGCTGCCCCAGAGACTGCTGAGCAGCAGGGCACTGCTCTTGGTCTGTGGAGACAAGGCTTGAAGCTGCCCTTCAATGCAAAGCTTGACTGCTCTGCTGAAGAAGTGATTATGCTGCCCTTCTAACCCCTCACCCTTTTTCTATTTTTTTCTTCCTCTCCTCCTAAGAAAGTAATGGGGGAAAGTTTGTGAGAGAATAGTGTTTGCTGATCTTGTGCAAAGCATGGTGACAAATGATGGCTGGAGAAGCATGACAAGGCATGTAAACTTGTGCTAATGGAAACCTGTGTGCCAGCTGAGTGTTTATTCAGGCCTGTCGTTGTCAACAGAGACCTCTTTACAAGTATTGTTTGTAGTAACAAGTGCACCATGAAGGAGAATGTGGCTTTGAATTCTATGTATTTGCTTCTTTGAAAGAAATTATAAAAAGAAAAATAAGAAGAAAAGAAGAAAAAAGGCATTGCCCCATTTTTACATGGAATAATTGTAGTGAAAAAATACCTGTTTTGGATATATTGGATTCAATCCAGTAAAAAAAAAATAATGTTTTCATATTTTGGATATAATCAGCCTACTTTTTATAAATCAAACTTCCTCTTAGTTGCGTTGTTCTCATTGGTACTGCTGAACATATGTTACTGTCCCAAGTGTATGCATCCAGTTTGTCACCTGCATCTTTTGATATCCCTGGCTGAAGTAGGATCAAAAAAGAAAGGGACAGCAGTGTCCCATTGTTTTTCTCTGCAAAGCAAGAGGTAAAAGAGATTGTTGAGCAGACTGTCACACTGATTCTTGTGGCTTTTTAGCAAAATGTTTCTCAACTAAACAAACAATAGTGAAAGTCCATTTTTAATAGAATTCACTGATTTGCAGTTATTTAGACAAAATACATATGAATTCTTAAACATGGCGTAAACAAAGTGCTAAATCTTATTTCAAATCTGCATTAGAATGTAATGTATACATTCTGTAGAAGAAGAAGAGAAATATCCAAGGAGTTTTGCTGATCTTTGACTAAATTTATCATATATACCTTTTTGCCCTCTTTAAAATATAAGAATATCCTACAGCTGTAAGTTTTTGCCAACCTCATGGACCTATATATATACCATTGAAGTGGGTACCAGTTGATTGAGACTGGGAGTTCAGAGAATCAGAAATAGGACTAGATAACAAGGGCAGCAAACTTCATCTACATTTGGCAATTTAGAATAGCATCCAAGGTTTGCCTGTCGGATCTCCTGAGCTTCATCACAAAGAAATGAGTGTGTGATAGCATATACAGGAAATTTGGGATTGGTCTGTTTCTAATTCCACTCTGGCTTACTGTGACTCCTAATTTCATCATGCCTCAGTGTCTTTTACTTTGAAAATGCCAAAAAAACTGCACTCAGCAGTACTTTCCTCAAAAATATACTGTGAAATTTAGTTGCTTTAAAATTCTTGGGGAGAGTTTTGGATAGAAGATCTCATTGAAGATCTGCATCTGCACAATGAAGCAGAGATTAGTTTAAATGGTGAGCATGGCCAGTGCAGCGATCTTTGAGCTGAGAGGGGAGTTCTGACACAAATGTTCTATTATTTTCTGGTTCACTGGTCTTCTACAGAGATTGCTGCTATACCACGGTGCCTGTAATGGCCCCTGTACATCTTGGTAGACCTGATTTTAGGGTCCAGGTCCAGATGTATTTGGGGTATGCTGGCTCACCATCCAGACCTCTCCCAAACACACCTTAAATCCCAAAGCTGCAACAGAAACTGTGGGAGGCAGTGCTGCAGTCTGTTGTATGAGATAAAGCTCTAATATCTCCTGTTTCCCTTGGCAGTCCTGCTGGCTGGGCACACAGGAAAAGCATTCAAGTCATTTATGCATCTGGCATTTTTGTGTAGCCTTGGGAGGATCCTGCTCACCAGGCTCTGCTCTCTAGTTCAATAGAAACAACACTCAGTTTGTGAGCCTCTCAAGGGCTTAACTCCCTGTTGCTTGGAAAAAAAATCTGTATCAGGTCTTAAGGTGCTGTGCAGCTAAAGTTTTAGGGTTGGCTGTTGAAGTAATCTAAGAGGTAAAGTGTAAAAATCTGCTCCTGGAAAGAAGTGGAAATGGAAAAAAAAATACATTTGAGTACATCGGGAAGAGAATGTGCAAAGCAATTTAAGCCAGAACAGTTAAGCATTGAACAGTGAATGGTGGAAGATTTGCTGTCAAGTGTTTCCATTTTTCTTTATCAACTCGAGAAATGAGCAAATTGCTGGCATTCAGTTCAAAAAGTACATGCCCAGACCTCTGCAAACAATGACAAACTCTTTCAGATGCTACTGACTTCAGAATCCAAATTCTACTGGTTTCATCTGTGCTTAAATACTGGACCTGCTAGCAATGTGCTTGACAATGTTTCCTGGCCAGAGCAGGCAGTAATTAATTGGTTTTTACATGTTTATATTGGACAGAAACTAACCCCTTGTTAGAAAGAACCACACATGAAAATAGTTATGACAAAGAGCCTGGACTCAGAGAAAGACTCTCCTTAAAGTCACCTAAACAAAATCTCTTATTTCCTTTTCGTTTCATCAGGAGGTATCTTTGAATTTTTACAATGAAGTATCTTAGCAGGATCCCCTGTTTCCATGACTCAGAGCTGTGGGTCAGCAAGCAGCATAAAGGCACCAGCATTGCTCTCCGCCCAGCCCAGCCAGCCTGCCCTAACACAGGATATGCAATCAGGGTGCATTATTCCCTGCATGTGGCTCCAAGGGCTCTGTGTTTCCAAATAGCCCAGAAATGGAGGGACTGACAAACCTCACTGGGGACCTAGCCATGGTTCTCAGTTTTGCTGCAGAGATACCCTTGTAAGCATAGCCTTGACTCCCTACTCATGCTCTACAGCACTCCTTGAGCTGCTTTGACAGTCCAGAAGAAAAGAACATTGCAAGGTGCCTTCAACAGCCAAGAACATTACTCCTGAAAGCCCAGTTTTATAAAGAACCTTTGAAATTCCCAGGTTAAAAACAGATGTGCTTTTCTAATGCTTCCACAGAAAGGTTAATTTTGTATTAGTTACCATCCAGGTGAGAAATTTTGTCATCCGTGTACAGCTAGTAATTTGTCTCTAGAAGGGTTAAAGCGAAGAAAACTCTGAGTCATTAGAAAGGAATAATTCCTTTATTTGAAGCACACATGAAACAGGAGTCCGGATGGCAAAGGAACAAAGCTTCATTCTTTCATGTGCATTTGCTGAACGCCTTGGTGTCTTAGATAAAGGACAAGTATCTACTAGTGGATTAACATTATGAAAAAGTCAGGATTAAAAAAAGAAAAAAATTCTCAGTGAGGCTGTGTAATTGAAACTCCATAGCAGTTCAAAAGCTTAGGCCAGTAAGCTCCTGGCCACCAGCTAATTCATGTATTTTATGACAAGAAGGTAGAATGCTAATTAACAGAACACCATATGGAGGGAGAGAATGAGAGAGCTGCATGGATATTCAGTGACAACCATCTGAACTTCAGAGGCAGTACAGAGGGCTATTAATGCACTCCTTGCCCCGTCTGAGAGTGCTGACCTCACTTCTAATCCTGCCCCTCCAGGGTACTTAATTTCCAGCATTGCTCAACCCAGTCAGGCCTGTTTAACAGTTTCTTTTCTGAGTTAGTCTCTTTGAAGAGGCCCTATTTTCTGTTCAGTGACATGAAAGAGATACTGATGTTGATTATCAAAGGCATGTGCTCCAAACCACCAAGTGTCTAATGCCCAGGGGAGGTAATATTATCTCTGCCTTCAACATTTACATCCTCCCCCCAAGAAAGATGTGGTGCTTAACTAGCACGTCTTTTTTCTTTCCTACTAATTTTACATGAGCTATTAATCAGAGGGGAAAATTAACTAATTCTTCAGCTTGTAGGTCATGCTAGGGCAGCATTCTCATCTAGATTAAAAGGACTGTGGAGTGGTGCAAAATCAGCTGTGCTGTTCCTTGGAGCCAGACAGGTTTATGTACGGTCTTTTTGCTACATTGCACCGATGAAGTTTCACTGCAAGTCAGTCCAGTGACTGCAAACCTTAGCCCAGCTGCACAGCTGGAGGCCTGGCTACCCCCACCTACTCCTGCTTCTGGGAGGAGTCTGCTCCACCTACCAGCTGCCAGGGTAAAGATCAATCAACATCTGCCCGCTTACTGTGAAAGGGAAAAAAAATTTCTCCTGAAGAAGGAGCTCTTGGGCATTCACCTTCTGATGAAGAGGGAAGGCCTTTCTACCAAGCAGTCATAATTGCCTGAGCTTTTAACCCAGAAATCCCTGAAATTCCACTATGGGCAGGTGGAGCTCAGAGGTAAAATAGGGGAAGCAATTGCTACCTTAAATGAAACTATTGCTCAGGGTTTCTTTCTATAATGTTTCCCTTCTCACCAGCTGAGGAACTTTGTCTGATGCAGGGCAGCTGCAGAGAGAGCTGTGGCTCAGCATAATTGCATAAAGCACTGACAAGTGACACCATATCTGAAACTCATGTCCTGAAGCCAAAATTATCATGCATGTGCAGCAACAGGTCCTTTCTGATACAGCGATTCAAGTCTTGTCCCATCATGACCCTCACTGTACAGCAGCTATACTAGGCATGCATGTATATATCATGCTTTTTACCATGGATTCTGGGATCTGGACTCCATGGCTCAAGAAGTCTCCTTCAGCTTTGTGTCAAGTAAGATTACACAAAACTAGAGAGTGTTTTCTTGAGATGGGAATCGAATCCAAACATCTCACCTTGTGTTTCTCTGCATAACTTCCCCCCTGCCACTTTTAAGCTACATTCTGATTTCCTAGATGACAAAAAAAAGCAATCCCAGGATGCTGGAGGAAGCAGTTTATCTGAGGTTTAGCTGGATCAGCATTTCTTTATCTTTTGCCCATTTTAAGATCCTAGAAATAATATTTCATTTGCTGATTTTTTTAATGTAAAAGTTGCACACAAATCCATACTAAGGTATTTCAAGGTACTGTGTGCATTAATAATGAAAACAATGTAGATATGGTCACTTAGTTTTAAATTTTTATCATGATAACATTTTGAACTAAGGAGCTTGGAGTTGACAAAAATGGGTTATATAAGCATCTAGACAGATTCATGGCAATTAAAGTAGGTCAGGTACTCTCTTTTAAGCTGAATGCTAAAAATATTGAATACTCTGGTGAAGGGTATCTGATCACTTTTCAGTGAAATATGGCCATGTGAGTTTCTATAACATTTTACAAATATATTGTATCAGGACAATGACTAAATACTTAGAAATGTGCTGAAAGCAGAATGAGCATGAGTTCCTCCACTACCCGTGGATCCATTGTGGGCAGCTATCATCTGTTGGTTTGCTGGGCTTTTCTTTTATAAAGATGTAAATGCATGTGCAATATCTCATGTAATTATTGCAGCAGAGCACCCATAAAGGACTTCTGGCAATAGGAGTATCTGATCTGCACGTGTTCTTGCTGCAGCGCCAAGTCTGGGGAAGTTTTTCTGCTGCTTACATGTGGACCTGCCCTTCCTACATGCAAACTTTAGATATTCATTCATTCATTCTATGTAAGAGCTGACCCCAAGTATCTTTGAGGTTTTTCACAAAAATTATTTTGACTGAAAGAATAACACTTAGGTCAAGACTTTAAAGCCTTTGCTATGTTTTTGCTTTTGTCCTTTATCTGGCATGCACAATACAGATAAAAGCCTCCTTTGGCACTCTTACATGGTTTTCAGCTCCATATTGCTACCAGCTAATGAGTAATCCCTTCACTACTGAATTGCTAATGAGTTTCTGCTAGGAAACACAGAAATAACATGTAGGAGCAGACGTTCATGATGTGCCTTCAAAATTCCCTTGGATTTGGTCTTGCAGAAGAGGATTCAGCAGTGTTTTCCTCAGTCTTAATTAATCCCAGAATGAAAAAGCACCGAGCAGTGTTCAGACAGGTCTGTTCTGATCAAGACTGACTTTTTTCAATAGTGTGTCTGCACATAATAATACATTTTGTGATGACTGGGCTTATTCTGCCAACACTTAGCTCTGGAACAAAGGACAATGGCAGCAGTGTATGAAAACGTGTGTGAAAGCCCTTTACTGATGAGATCTACACTGGAGAGATTAAAAAAAAAAAAAAAAAAAACCAAAAAAAAAAAAACAAAAAAAAAACCCCAGAATCCTTCACACAGGAGAAAAAAAAAGTATGATTGCAGTTTTATCTTGATTTGGAAACCAAGTGTTCTGGCTCATCACCAGCATCAGACTTCTGCTCTTTTATGCTTTAGCCTCTGGAAAGTCCAGCCTTGGACTGAGGCCACTGGTAATAACTGCAGGCTGCCATTGATCCAGAAAACAGGAGGAGCTGACATAATGGCAGGGCTAGAGCTAACCAGACTAAATTAACCTCTGTTCCTCAATTGTGACTTGGAGGGAGCCATGGAAAGAGCTAGCAGATAGTCCAGTCTCATGCTGAAATCAGGGCAGGCTGAACTGAACATCAAATATTGGCTTTAATGTGATGTGTTTTCCCAAAAATCCCATTTCCCACTAAGAGCATTGGTCTTTGTTGTAGGACGTTCTTATATTTCCAACATTGCTTGTTCCAAGCAGAGTAACTTTACCTCATTTAAATTTCATATGTTACAATTAATACCTATATATTGTCTGATCCAGTTTATTCCACCTGTGTCCTCTTGTGTACATAAACTCTGAATACTTTATGTAACAACAACAAAAAAAATTAAATGCTGTAGCAGTTTATCTTGCTTTGGTTATTTTAGACTAGCTGTTAACTAAGCTGTTAATATATTTAGCTCTTTCATTGGCAGTGGAAGAGCTATAAAGAAGAAGACTACATTTGGAGCAGGATTGCCAACAGCATATGTGTTTGCTCTTGTCATTTGACAGAAAATTAAGATTTTTTTACAATAGGCAAGCTGTGCAGCTCTGATTAGCTATATCCAGTTATCTCAAATAATCTTCTGCTTTAAGCCTGTTTAGAAAATGGAGACTTTTAAGAGGAGGTTGCTAGTTCCAGGACTGTAGCTTCATAGGAGTGGAACTCTAATACACCAGCATTTCCATTTCAGTGACACTGGTACCATTTTGTTGGGATCTTCTTGTGTCTTACAGGGCAGTTTTTCTGAAACTGTTTAATTTTGTGTTTCCTTCAGTTAGAACACTCAACTCCTGATCTCAGAACCACTGGAATCCATCGATATTTGACCACATCCCCCAGGCATAAATGGGTCTATGTCAGCCTGCTGTGAGCAGGCTACACAATAACTACATGAATACTGTGCAAACCAAACTTAATTAAAGGATGTTAGTAAAGTGGCATTTATAATATCCTGTGATACATACCACAGACTAAAATATATCTACTTTTTAATAACTTTTCATAAATGCCCTGGACTTGGCTGTGATAGAGTTAATTTTCTTCTTAGCAGTTGGTACAGTGCTGTGTTTTGGATTTAGTATGAGAATAAAGTTGATAACACACTGATGTTTTAGATGTTGCTAATAGTGCTTATCCTAAATCAAGGACTTTCCAGTGTCTCATGCTCTGCCAGTGAGCAGGAACATGGGAATTTAGGGAATAGCTTGGCCAAAACAGCTGTCCTGAACTAGCCAAAACGATATTCCTTACCAGACAATGTCATGCTCAGTCTATAAACTGGGGGGAATTGTCAGGGAGCCACTGGTCACTTCCTGGGGATGAACTGGGTATTGATCAGTGCATAGTGAGCAACTTCATTGCGCATCACTTGTCTTTCTTGGGTTTTATCCTCTCTCTCTGTCTCTTTTTCATTACAATTATTATTATTATTATTATTGTTCTTACTATTATCATTATTATTAGTAGTATATTTTATTTTGTTTGAATTATTAACCTGTTCTTATCTCAACCCATGAGTTTAACATTTTTTTCCCGATACTACCCCCCCACTGGGAGGTAGGTGTGTGTGTGTGGGCCAGCAGCTTAGTTGGCAGCTGGGGTTAAGCCACCTCAAAGGTTTTTCCACTGATGCAATTTCCACTACCAAGGTGAGCCAGTTGGCTGATTTAGACCCAATTTTGGGTCAGTTAAGTGACTATGAATCAGCTGATTAATTATTACCTCTGCCAACACTACCCATTTTGCCAGTGGGCTGAGTAGCTGTGTAGCTGTGAGCAATTAGATAGGACATTCAGGCAGAGTATGATCTTCCCTAGAATGAACTCATGTTTTGTGGAAGCTCCGTGTCAATTTTTTCCTTCTCCATTCCCATTTCATAGAATTCTTGAGCCCAAAGGACATCCAAACTATAGACTCTATTCATCTTTTTCATTATAGCCTTGCCAGTGACCAGCACCCTGCAAAGTGTCTTGTGTAGTTTATGGGAATGTAATGGTGTTTAAAAAAGTCACAGTATTTTATCCTGATGGTGTTGGTTCTCTGTGTTGTGAAATTTTGCTGTTGATCTGCTCAGTATTATTAAACAATGCTCAATTCTTTTATACTCTGGAAGGGACAGTAAATGGGTTTGTTTTTTCTGTATCTTGAATTGCTATAAGAAGTGCTGGGGGCAAGTCCAGTCTCAGAGAACATTCATCTACATCTTATGTGCTAAGTTCACAACTGTTAAGGACATCTGTGCTACTCAATAGCTGTTGTTAGCTTAAAATAAGGTAGGCAGTTTCCTCTACATTCCCTCCTGAGGCCAGAATTTTCCCCATATTGTTCATTTGATAGTAATACTCCACCAAAATTATTTTCAATTATAGCACTGCTTTTTTTGCTGCACTCCTTTTTCATGCCAAGCCTTCTTGCAGAATTCTGTCAGTTTCTTTTACAGGATTTATTCCCCCAAATATACTTAAGAAGGTGGTTTTAATGTTCCATACTAAAAATCATTATTTTTCTAGGGCCACTTTGCCTGTCCTTAAACTGCCAGACAGAGATACACAAAAGCATTATATAATTTATTGAACATTGGAACTGGTCTGGATAGTCCTTCTTCCATTACACTGCTCATCTGAACTCAGCAACCATCAGAGAAATGCTGGTGGTCTTGAACATGAATTGCTATGTTTTTCCAGTTGACTGTTTTGAGTGGAGGCACAGTTGGCCCCATACCTCTTTTTCTGGGCAGGGATTTTACATGCAAAGCAACAAATGCAACCTGTGGTCGAAGACTAATGTAACCATTCTTAGTCGGTTATTTCATCCTTACACAAACATCTTTCAGCATGGCTGTTCTGTACAAGACAACACTTGGATGGTTTCAAACAGATCTGCTGTTGTCATTCTGATTATGGCACAGCTGAGGTTTTTGATCAGCACAGTAGGCAAAATGGCTGCTGGCAGAATGGAAGAGTCATTTTTGAAAAAAATGCTTCAAAAGTAAAAGGCTGCAAATCCAGATTTGATCTGCTAAGCCCCAAGCTCCCCTCAATAATTCCCAGTTATGACCACACATCTTGAAGAAATAACATTACATAGCAACACAGGAACCAGGAATCATTCCATGAACCTATCATATTCCATTTGTAAATCATCTTACACCTTGCAGTCCTATTCCCACCTCCAAATCTCTAGTAAGTTGCAGAGCACAAAGAAGAAAAGGCACAGCAACACAGTGCCTCCATCTATGTGCTTGCTTATTAGAATGGGGCTCACTCCTTGGCTGTAGCACAAATGATATTGTGCCCCTTAAACTCCCTCTTGTAATTTTTCCACTGGTTTACCTCAAGAGGGGTTGTGTAAGACTGGAGGGGAAAGCTCCTTTGCAATCATACACTGAATATGAGAAATGTCCATAAGACAGTGAGGATCTAGGTGAGTGCAGTCTGTGGGACAAGGCACTGTGACCCCAAGCAGGGAGCGGAAGGCAACTTGTTCTGCTAAATCCTGCACATAGCAAACATCTTCTGGTGTGCCCATGTGTGTTAAACCACCATGAAACTCCTAGGGAAGAAAATGATGTCATTCATGCAATTCCACCCATAACCTAAACCAACCTCTAGGCCCTGGTAATAAAAACATTTGCCCACTGTAAGCTACAGAATGACATTTCCTGCTGGGTCTTGAATTAAGGCAAGAGCAAAGCCATACTGCTGTGGGAGCAGAGCTGAGAAGTTTCTGCTACATGTTGCTGGCTGTTTCTCCAGGGTAGGCAGGATCAAGCCTTAGCCCCAGTAAAAGAAAGGCAGTGGAGCTTCTCTTACGGTGGTTCTGTCCAACTGCATGAGGCAGACAATGTTCTGTAGAATCAGTTCTTTCACAAGCCACTAAGCTATTTGTCAGGCTTTTCCTCTTGGTTTTATTCCACCTGTGACCACAGCTCACTTGCCATTTGAAAGAAAAAGCCATCCAGTCCTTTCCCTGAGACAGAGGAACAGGGACTCCTGCAGTGCTCCCTAGCCTGCTTGCTGCTGCAGAAAGCCCTCCCTGACTCGGTGACTTCGCAGCAGCCAGGGCTTTGTGGGTGACTGCTCACATGCCAGCTACTCCCTGCAGCTGCCTCAGGAATTGTCTGCTTGCTTGGGGCTGAAAGCAGAGTGTCAAGTTAAAGCAGCCTCTGTTCAGTCCCCAACTTCACATGGAGAAATCATGAGAGGCAGACTGGCCTGTGGAATGTGCCCATGGTGTGTGCTAGCATTTGCTAGCCCGACAAGAGTCCTGAAGAGGCTTTGAAACACTGTGAGGACTCTTCTCCTTACTTGACTTGTTGTGCCCCATGGCATTACATTTGACTTTGCTGATGAGCGCAAGGAACACCTCTCATGAGCTGGCAAGCAGCCCTGTGCTGTGGTTTGAAAATCTGCACAGGTGCCTTCATGCTCCTCCTCTCCCCTCCTCCTGCCTGAGGGGATTAGGGGCAGGTAGATAGGTAGGTAGGTAGGTGGAAATGACCATGGGGAAGAGAGGAACCATAGCTGAAGACAGCAGAGCTAGAAGCCTGGCATGAGAAAGGGGAATATGAAGGCAGAAAGAGGAGGGTCAAACAAAAGTGTTTTGAGGAAGGAGGTAGAAATAAGAAGTGATCCTTTCTAGTCTGTATGTTCCCCTGCCTCTGTGATTACATGCTGTTCTTCTCAGGTATTCTGAGTACTGCTGTGTCATGTAGACTTCTGAGCTTGGTGGGGGGAACCAAGGGGCTGGAGAGTGCAGCAGTACTTGATAGTTTCTCTAGAGACAGGGTGAGATGCAGATGCTATGCGAAGTCATTTGCATTGCTTGATCTGTTGAGAGCTTTCTCTCAGGTAAAAGCTGTTACCTATAGCTAAAGTATGGAAAGACAGTATGAGTGTGTCCTTTGGAAAGGGAGCTTAATAATTATAGAGGAAATGAAAATACATATCATAAAATAAGATAATGTGTGTCACAGAACACACAAAAAAATCCTGTGCTGAGTTTCTAATGGCACTGAACCCTCTGAGGAGGGTTCATGAACTTTGCTGGTCATAGTCTTTGATCTCAGCCTTCTTCCCAAATTTATGTATATGCTCCTGCTCTGTATTCAGCAAGCTGAATGAATGAATGAATGAACAAATGAATGAATGAAAAAAATAGTTAATATGTGGCATGAAATGCTAACCTAAACTTTCATAAATGGATTCCAGTCTGTAACTGTCCAGTAAAGAACTGCAGCAGCTTTACAAATCAAATTATACTAGACTTGGGCAAGCCAAGTGATCAAGTACAGCCAAGCCATAGTGAAACAAGCCAAAAAATCAGACATCAGCCAACAAGGCTGACTAAATATGTGGAATATGAAAAAGAAAATACATAATAGATATGCAAGATCACTGTGGCCACCAGGAAAAGGTGCTGAAACATCTATCCCTGCTGGCTATGGTTCTCTTGGCCTGGATCTACATGTGGATGCTGAGCTGAGCCCAAATGAGTATCAAACATGAGCCTGGCTTGCTCCTTCATTGGCTCAAGAGCTCATCCTTGACAGACTATGGGAACTGGGCTCACTGTGAAGATTGGCTCATCCATAGGGAAAAAAGCAGAAAAGCCTGACCTGATCTCCCCTCATTGCCCCTGAAATGAGGCCACCTTTCAAGGTTTCATCAAGATCGCTCACACTGATGTTGTAATACTAATTTCTGTTTCTGGTTTTTCAACTGTGATCTGACTCGTGAGAGCTAATGCCTCTGGAAGCAGCCAAGTCTGCTTTCATTTGTGGTTCTTTCTCCCCTGCACAAACATCATAGGTTTAGAGAGGTGTGGAATGCATGGTGAATGCTTCCAAAGGCCAAAAGTACTCCAAATATCACATTGACGCAAAAGTGTTTCATTAGTGTTTTTAATTTCTCTAATGAGATTCTTCATCAAGGTCTGTAGATGGCAGTAGGCTGGTTTTCTTTGAGGTATTTTGCTCAAATACTTATGCAGCAGGGTATGTGTTTTTCTCTACACAAACATGGATCCTCTGCAGGGTCAACCCTCACTGAAAGTGGGAATTAGATGCCATTCTCCAATGATTTGTGTCAAGGGTTGGGGAGGTATTCAGGGTATTTGATTACTGTATGCAAAACTATGGACCAGGTTCTTAACCACAAATACCAACAAATAAAGAAATTTCCTATATATCAACAGTAAAGCTGAAAAGCAACAGTACAATATGTCAACTTTTGATATTTACCTGTCTCTGGAGTCTCTCAGCTTTGTGCTCCTTATATTTACAATGGCTTTTGGGAAGAGAGACAAGTGACTTAAAAATAGATAAGAAGAGTAAAAAATTATCTGAATCAGCAGTTAAAAGCTCTGTGGAGTCTTTCAATTGCTACCAGTGGGTTTTTGGACCAAGGGACCAAGGCTTTCCTGAATTAGAAGTTAGTCAGAGACACAATGTTTGGCTCAGAATACACACTCTGAAAAAAAAAAAGGTTTGATGCTGATATGCAAAACAAATGTTAAAATTATTAGTGTTACTTACGTGATAATTGTTTTTCTTCAGGGCAAAACAGTAATTTGAAAAAACCAGAACCACAACTGATCTTTTGGTTTGTAATTACCTTTATAGATGCACAATTGCATATTTGGCTCTGGCAATTGAAATTATTCTATTTGCTTTTCTTTGTGCATGTTGTCTGTAATTACCACATCTGAGCACAGAAGATGCTCTGTTGTTGTTTTGAGAGACCAAAAGGATGAGGGAGCTTGTGGTTTAGTTGCTGGATAATTTCAAAGGCATTTTGAATACAACAAAATTCCTAAGGAATTGCCTGCTTTGTTGAGTTACTTTTATTATATTTCTTCTCTCTCTCTCTCTTTTTTTTTTTTTTTTGTGTTCTTAAGGGTGTGGAGTGGGAGGAGAGATGACAAGACCATATGGGCTTATTTACTATTCACAGAGGAGTTCAAGCATTTCTGTGCCTGCTCTAAGTATTGTGGAATGTTGCTAACAATTGTAAATAATTTTATGCTTATTTTGCAATGTGCTTGAACTGCACGACTGAAACTGTTGGTTATTTTGCTATTGTCATGAATGGATGGAAACTGAGATCTTAAACA
>PYHW01010767.1:6715687-6728339 GCA_013186435.1 Turdus rufiventris
AAATTTGTCCATTGGCATATTTGCTCATATATTTTGGTTTTTATTTGTTTAATTGGAAAGGTCCCTTTATGGCATTCTGGCATAGTAAAACAACTCCAACACAGACATAATTTCCAAGGGACTCCTGTCTGATGTCTAGACTTCTATCATATACACATACATATTCTTGTACACAAGAGAAGTGTTATGGGCTACAACCTTGCCCATTTGGCAGAAGAGGACTCTTTTCCATAAAACTGAGGGTTACATGTGCTGCTTTCAGCCAGTGGAATAAACTCCCCCAGGAACTGAGGTCCTGCTGCAAGTGCAAATTGACTTCTTCAGCCTTGTCTTCTGTAGTATAGATATGAGAATCTGGTCCCAGAACTGAGTTAAACTGAGTCAGAGATGAGCCTCATTAATCTTGCTATCAGCCATGAGCAATTCCATGGGGTCAGTTGTGGTGTTGTTTCTTCAAGAAATTTGTTTCTACAGAAGAATTTTTACTTTCTCTTACCTCTTCACCTGGGCCTTGCTCTGTAGTTTGAGGAACACCATAACTGAAGGAAGCAAGGAAAGTGAGATATACAGCCGAGAGCTATCATACTTCCATTTTCACCCTGCACTTTGTCTCCCCTCATATTTTGTCAATTTAGAGGACTTTCAGGAGCATTCAAAATTCTGAGGAGATGTTTGAAAACCCTGAGACAACAGAGAGAAAGATGTGATAAAGTTAAGTGTGGTGCAGCCACAAACTGCATTTATCTCTCCCTGAAGGCGCCTCTTTGGGTGTGATGGCAGATGGAGAGCCCCAGGCAGATAGAGCTGGGTGGAGATGCTCCAGAGAATAAGCCAGTGGATGAGTGATGCTGGGGTGCCAGCCTTCTCCACAGCCAGAGACAAGGGAAAGAAACACCTCCAGGGAAAGATGGGGTTTTTCCCTGTGTTGTACCTCAGTAGTATCTGGCTCTGTGTTATCAGTGAAGCTTCAAATAGCTTATCTTTTGCCTGCATACGTATGAGTTTTTCCGCTTTGCCAGCCCAACATTTCTTCATTTGAACGTGTGAATAATAATCCCCTGAGTAGATATGGGTAATATAAAAGCATACTAAAATCACTAAATATTCGGGGAAAGATCTTATCTTTTGTTACATGGAAAGATGTCTGCAGTCTGGCTTCAATAAAGAAATAACTTAAAAGGCAGAAAAATAAGCAGCAGAACATCAGCTCTCACTTCAGTGTGTAAACTTTGGAAAGGCCACCTGTCAGATCCCTGGTGGAAAGCCGCATTTTGTTTGGCATCTGGCTGATTGCCATGATGAAATGTTGAAGTGTTTGGAAACCTGTGGAACTTTCTTCAAAAGGCACACTTCCCCTCCCCCCTTCTCTAAATAATTAAATCTTAAATGTTCTGGCTTGCAGTTAAGAAAAGATAAAACACAACGGCAGGATTCTTTCAAACACACTAGCTAATAATGTGGGGGCCTTTCGTGTTATTTATTTTAGCTTTCCCCACATGAATTACAAAAGAAATTGCCTCAGTGTCACCTTAACTTTTCATCCCAGGCAGTCACTGATTCTGATCTTGCTAACAGTGAAGTAAATCTGAAGTAACTCTACTGAAATGTGACCTACTTGCAGAGGGTTGCCTATTTATTCCAGTCCAAAATTGGCATGCGGACACGACTGTGATCTTATAATTCTTATCCTGTCATGAAGTGGATCAGTCACTAGAAGCTACTCCAGATTTGGGAGACTCACAAACTGCTCTTGATTTAGCCATTGTGGCTGAAAACAGAATGAGACCCACAAATGTCATCTGGGTGACATCTTGTCTTGTGAAAAGATAAAAATTTTACATGAAGTCTGTTTGACAACAGGCATATTTTGCTCTGATCACTCATTTTGACTGTTTTCCCCAGCAATACATTGTGTTTCAGGGTCCTGCTGGAAGCAAGTAGTTTCATGATTCTGGCACTTTTAGGAATGCAAAGCTTCAGATTAACACCATCTGTTGTCTGAAGATAAAAGTAAAGACACTGTGGTTAGTGGCTAGCTCTTTTTTGCAATTGGTGTTCTTTTAAGTAGCAGACATTACAAAGTTACTCTTTCCCCAGTAGATGTATATGGAACTGCCGACAAGAGGGTAGGTGCTCTTGAGAAGCTGAACCCAATTTTTCTTAAGTTACGTGTGCTATTTAAGAAAAAAAAAAAAAGTTTTTATTCACTGAAGTTTCTTGAAGTTTCTTGTTGGCTTTAGCACTCACAGGCTCTAAGGAAGGGAGGGCCTACAGTCACCCTTGGCCTTGATGCACAGACTGGGCTGCCAACATTCAGCCTTCTCCACAGTGTCCCACTATCATATCTTAAAGCAAAGCAGGAGAAGTCAGTCTGCAGTGTTCCTGCCAGAATGGTAGTGCCCACAGATGAAACCATGTGCTGCTGAAATATTCCCCACTGTTTTCCAGGATGTGTTATGCACATTGTGTAAGAGGGCAAGTGCTGCTCCTTCTGGGGATCTAACCCTCTGTCTTACATGTGGGAGTTCGAAGAGTTCAGGGACAACTCAGCTCAGTGACCTTGTCTTGCATGGTCTGCTAATCAAGTAGACCTAAAGAGGGAAATGAATATGCCACAGGTAAAGGAGCACAGCCAGAACCAGGAACAAGACTGTGACGGTCTGGTTCTCTCTGCACAGGTCTGGCAGTGTTTTGGCATAAAGTCAAAAAAAGCCTGTCAAAGGCTTCCATACACTGCCTAACTACAGCTGGGAATTAGCACAGGACAAGGACCAAAAGACATTTTGGGTGTGAGCACAGTGTTTAGACAATAAGGCTGTTTAGCTTACTCTGTAGATGGGCTGTACTTGTTGGCCTCAGAGCAAAGAGCAGCTGAGCAGGGACCACTCATTTCATTCACAGCACACTCTGACTGGGAGAATGTGTGATGTATTTCCTACTGGTTCCCATGAGGGACAAGTCAGGCTTGATGTCATTATCCCTTGTCTCTGGCACAACATAGTTTAATAACAATATCAGTATTATTTGAGAAGCAGGAAGTTGAAGATACAGATAATCAGATGGCAATCACCAAATTCAGTTTGCAGGAAACAATGTTGTCTTTACTGATATATGTTGAACTTCATCCAGGAATTTTGGGGTTCATAACAAACCCTGTCTCTTGTCTACATCTTTTGATGAAAATCTGGAGGTTTTATATTTTAATATCCAAGTCTTGAATATTTTTCTGTGCTTTTAGTGAGTACAGTAGTTTAAAGATGAGTTTTGTGTCAATAAGAAGTGAGAAAGTCCTCTAGGACATGACTGGTCCTCAATTTTTTAAAACTAGTGACAGTGTCATTATTTTAAATAAAGCATCATATTTCATAGCTCCAACATTTAAAAGATCTTAAATATTTTTGCATTAAAAAGCTAAATCAGAAGAAATAAAGGTATACATCTATTAATCACAAGCATATTTTTCTGATGTATTACAAAATTTAAAAAAACCCAAAACACTGGGATGCCGAAAATACTGAAAAAGGTTTCACTTTAATAAAATTTCCTGCCACATCCTGGAATCCTTACTTAGGCAAACACAGTGAGAGGCTTATGATAAGTTTCTACAAGTTAGTCCTGTAAAGGTTCATCTAAGGTTTCTGAAAACGAGCACAAATGGCTCCTAAGTGGAACCTAAGGCCAAGCAGTTGCTGGTCACATTACCTCATGTTGCCTCAGGGCAATCATAAGCACAAACTGTGGATGGAGAATGGATTGAGAGCAGACCTGAGAAGAAAGACTTCACAGAATCACAGAGTTGTTAGGGTTGGAAGGAGCCTCTAGAGATCATTTGGTCCATACCCCCTGCCAAGGCAGGGTCACCTACCACTGGTTACACAGCGTGGGTTTTGAATGTCTTCAGACAGGGAGACTCCATGACCTCCCTGGACAGCCTGTCCCAGCCACTCTCAGTGTATAAAAGTTTTTCCTCAGGTTCAGGTGAAGCTTCATTTCTAGTTTATGGCCATTGTTCCTTGTTCTGGTGATGGGCACCACTAAAGAGTCTGGCACCATCTCTTGGCACCTGCCTCTGAGATATTTGTATGTCTTTCTAGTACTGAGGAGCCCAGAACTGGACACTTCACTGCAGATGTGGCCTCAGGAGGGCTGAGTAGATGGGCAGGATCACCTCCCTCAACCTTCTGGCCACACTCTTCCCAATGCACCCCAGGATACTCTGGCCCTCCTGGCTGTAAGGACATTGCCAGCTCATGGCCAAGCAGTGTTGCCAGCAGGGTAAGGAGGGGATTCTGCCCCTCTGGTCTGCTCTGGTGAGACCCCACGTGGAGTGATGTGTATTGGTCTGGGACCCCAAAGGAGAGATGAACACAGACTTCTTTGAGAGGATTCAGAGGAGGGCCACACCACAACAATGACCAAAGGGCTGAAACACCTCTCCTGTGAAGACAGGCTGAGAGATCTGGAATTTTTCAACCTGGAGAAGGCTCCAGGGAAACCTAATAGCAGCCTTCCAGTGTCTAAAGGGAGCATACAAGAAAGCCAGAGAGGGGCAATGTGCTATTCCCCTTTGAATCTCCCCCGCATTCCCCTTAGACTTTCAAAGATAGAGGCAATCTCCCCTAGCTAGCCTTTAGGGGAATTATACCGCAACCATGTTGGGTGAAAAGCTGACAGACAGCTTAGAGGACTTCTTCCTGGCTTAGGATCTGGGGACAAGCCCTGTGGCATAGCCCCTGAAGCCTGCCCCTTGGTGTAAAGAACAACTAAAACCCCTTAGAAGCTGTTTAAGGGTATTTTCACACAAAGATTTTTTTTTTCTCCAGAGCCTCGTCCTGTGGGTTTAAACTACAATGGGGATAGTTTAGACCACTGTAAATGTTGATACAATTGTAGGAAAACAAGAATCCAGTTTGCCCTTTCCTGTCAAAGAGTAATTTCTTCACTCTTAAAGTGATGACTGAGCCCTGATCCAAATAAATCCTTAATGCTCAGCAATTCATGTTAAGGAGCAAAACAAAACCCAAAATCTCCCTTTTATTCTGCCATAGAGTTTTGGTAACTTTTCAACATGCTGTCATCTGGTGACAACAAAGACCTTGTATCTCCTTTCAAAAACCTTCCTTTTGACCTTGTACTAATTAGAGTACATGTAAAAACAATTGCAAATTAAAATGCAGAATAATATCTGTGTTAGCTATTTCTAAAAATAATGACGAATGGCAGCACAAAGAAATATCAAGACAACAGCTTTGTGTAAGCTGCTTGTGATTTGTAGATGTCTTTGGTTAACAAACTTGCACACATTTCTTCTGACTCTTATGAGGTTATGCTTTGCTCAGATTGCTGGTAATGCGTTTAGAAGTTAATATGTTGACTTTGTTTGCAAAACAAGCATGGGGTTTATAACTCCAGGACACGTTTTCATCCTCATGGTACAGGGGTGTATACAGGTCAGGATGTGCTACTTGAAGATAATACTTTAGAATCATACACGGGCCTGCTGGAATTTTGTGTTTGACAGAATGTGCACATCCCAACGGAGAGAGGATAATGTAAATAATGTAACTGCAATATTTGGGAAATTTCTTGGAGGTTGTATAATACTGGGTTCTCTTGAGGTTCAGTGATGAGATCTCCACATCATTAGGATGTTAGAAATGTGACCACCTAATTTCTATTTGGATCTGGAGGAACTTGTTCCTCATAGAGACTTTTGGACATTCTACAAAGATTGCTTCAGTCTCAATCATGTCTTGAAGGATAAGAGGGAAAATTCCTTGAAGTAAAACATTTCAGTCACGTGTGTCCATCTCCTTGTTTCTCACTAGTGTGAAAAACCAGGACATTGTAATATAATTTTTCAAGGTTTCATTCTCACAAGGTGCCTGTGGAGTAGGCTGCTTGCTGCTATCTAACTTCTGTGCATTTCAGTGAGCAGCTGAGATACATTTTTTACTGAGAAATGATCCTGAACAGCCTACTCTCTTATTCAGAATGCCTGTGGGTGTGACAGGAATTGGTCTTCACTGTATGTTTCCTTCCTAAGATTTTAAGTAAGGATAGCAAGATGTCTGGAAAGACTACAGTGGCAAAGCAAACAATGATCCAGATCAAAAGAGTTACTTAGCAATTCATTGGTTTAGGACAGCGAGAGTTAATGGGAGCTGTGACAGCTCAACTCTTCAAAGAGAAAGTACTTAGAGACCTTGTCTCACTCATCTGTCCCACCCCTCCGGCCTATGTTCCTATATGATGAAGTTACATGAGAGGGACCCAGGGGTTTATGGAGCCTGGAAGCAAGTGATGGTCCCTGAACAAATTCACTGGGTCTTGCCTGCCTGGAGCCTGCTCTGCATGGTCTGAAGACCAAAAATCAGTTGTTAGGGCAGCAAAAATGTGCTTGTCTGCTTTCATGAGCCACCTGGGGATTTGCTGACAGGCTACTTAGGAGCAAGCAGGAAACCTTAGCTCATTTGTACTTTAACAGGTCAACAGCAGATCTGTACACACAGTAAGGGACAACACCCCCCTTTCCTGTCAGTTGAATAGAATGAATAGAGACATGGAGTAGCTTTCATTTGATGCAGCAAGTGACAGTGCAGGTATCTAGAAGCAGCATGAATAATGATCTCAAAGAAGAGCAATGTTACCCTGAAGATGTAACTTACTGTTAGCTTTTGTGGTATCATCCAGTAAGCAGACTGGAATCAGTCTATATTAGATGCTTTTTACTCACAGTACCGGCCAAAACTGCAACACAGCAAAAAGCCAAGCCTTTCTGACCTCAGCTTATGCCCAGAAGCATGACAATTGGTGAGCCTCATCTTCTTCTGGCCTCGCTGGCCAGATGCCCTTCTTATTCTCCTAAGTGATGCTGGGAGAATTCTGCTCATGGTCCTTTGTACCTTCTCTGGTGTTACTCAATGATAAAATGATGCCTCCCAATGGGAATGTGAGAAACATCCCAACTTGCCCTGCACAGTGTCCTGCAACTCACTGCTGGATAGGGCACAAATGGAAACAGTCAGTGTGTCAAATGAAGCTGACCACATTCCACCGGACTTTTCTAGCCCCCACGGGTGGACACCCAGGCTGCATGCACAGCCCATTTCTTATGCCAAAATTTGTTCAATACTTTGCAGAAAAAGCAATCTTCAAGAATAAAGACTTTCAGCCACTGGTCTCCACTTCAGACAGTGTTAATTTATATACTCTTAGGATCATGCAATCAATACAGAGGTGGGTTGAGGACAACTGTAGTAGAAATAAGGTGATCAGCACCCAAAAAGTGGCATTTAGTAATTAGACAGCCCTGGTGCAAAGAGATTAAAGTTTAAAATAAGAAGTTTGCAAAGAAGAAAGATACCAGAAACAGAGTACCTGGGCTATCTGTTGTTTCCATACCACTCATTTTTTTGTATTTTGCTATTTTGCTTCTCTGACATAATGCTGCTCTGGATTATTCTGTCTCTGGCAAATCACCAATATGGTAACTCCTCTTCATTTCTTCAGGAACTAAACCTCCCAGCTTTCATTCTTCACATCCAAAATACATGCATACACATATTTAAATGTTTGCTTTTTTAAAAGAAACAAATGCAATTTTTTTTCATATTATGTCTGTATTTGATCATTAAGGAAATCTTACAATAATTAATTTAATACAGGATCCTGTTCAGTGCTGGAAGACTTGTATCCAAGCCAGCTGTGCCAAATGCACTTCCATCATTGTAAATAATTACCTAAGTTTGTCTCACTCATAACACAAGTTCTTTGCTAACCAGTAGAAAACCCATCACTTCTACAAGTGATAGTCCCTCAAGTTTCACCTTCTTTCCTTTTATTTTACAGTTTTGATTCAGTTTTCATTTCAGTTTTCTTTCATTTAGCATTCTTCCATTATTCATGCTGAAAATGTAAAATGAAGGGCCCAGTTACAGCACTAGATTCTAAGACGACTTGTGTGTATGTGAGTAGAATTTGTGTATAAAACCATAAATGAATACATAAAGAGATCAAGTTAAACATGGCACTACACTGAATTGTTTCTCCTCTTTGTAGTTATTTTCACTTGTACATAGCTTTGCCAGGCTTAGACTGCAAAGGTTAAATCTTGCTTGGAGAGCTTTCTGAAGTGCTTGACATTGCAATTCAATTTTCTTCAACAGAGGTTTTTGTTTGCTTGTTTTGGTAATACACCAAGTCTTTCCTGTGGAAGGCAGCTCAATATTCATATTATAACAACACCTGGAAGCTCAGAGCTAGAATTAAAATGCTGTTGGGCCTAATTGCACTAACTGCTCTCTAAACATAGATGTCCTTGTCCCAAACCTACAAGGAAGGACAAATATAAACAGATGGGTAAAAAAAAAAAAAAAATCCAATAGGATATTCCCAGTTCTTAGGCATCAGTGCTCAAAACTATACATTTACCATAATTCAGGTGGATGCCTAGGGGAAGAATGTAAGAATAGTGCAATTACAGAATGACCTTCCCATTGCTTTACCTCCCAGCTTCCAGTACTAATTTGTTTAGGGGCACCTTAAACCACAGGCTGAATCTACATTGTTGTGTTCAGCCATGTTGCATCAGCTGTTTTTCCATGAATCTGTCTTAATTATTTTATAAAAGTAATTTTGGGCTCCAGAGCATCTTGTGACAATGAGTTCCCCATTTTAATTATTTGCAGAACACATATTTACTTTTGTTTGCTTTGAACTCCTTGTCTCATAACTTAATTAGTTGCCAATAAATTCTTGCAGTTAATTGTTCCCTATTTATTTTCTCTGAAGGAAGTAATTTAGTATCATGAGACCCTGCTACAACTCTCTACAGTGTGGTTTAGTTTTAGCTAACCTGACTAATTCTGTATCATTTACTAACTTCATCATCTCAATTTCAAGTTCATTTAATGAACTGCATGAGCCAGTACAGCTCCTCATGTGCGCCTTACTTGTAACCTCTTTCAAATGAACAAGCCAACGATTTATTCTTACCCTTTATTTTATATAAAAATAATAATCTATGTGACCACTGCCATGACAGCTTAGTTCCTTTAAGCATTTCTGTTAAAAGATGTCAAATGCTTGCTGATAAAATCACTGTATCAATTGAATCAATGTTACATACAAGTTCAGTGACTGGATCAAAGAACTGAAATAGATTTATAAGATAATACTTCTCCTCTAAAAGGCTCTACTCTCCTCTTCAAGTCTTTCCTATATACAGTAATTATCCATTCTTTTTAGATTTTCTGTTGTATTTACCACCTTGTATTTCTCTCGTGCTTGGGCTGATTTAAGTGATATATCATGCACCACAGCTCAGTCATAGCCTTCACAGTGAGCTCCTCTGGACCATTTATCTAAATACCACATGGTCCTGATTAACAATTATTGTGTGGTTTGCATCTTTGTCTAGGCACAAAAGTCCTTGTATCAACACTTCAGTTTGAAATAAATCTTTGGACTCTTCCTCTGTAAAGGACAGTTCTGGTATAGGAAACTTCATAAACGTCTCTGCAACAAACAGTGAAACCTTGGCATCAACATTAGGTTTTATACATAGATCATTTTTCAGGCTCACTGATTCTCTGGCATGTGTCCTGCTTTTGATGTTTGAAAAGTTTCTATTATTAGGTTTTTAATACCTTTGGTAAATTACATGCTTCGTATTGGCTTTCCTTTGTGTTTATCTTGCCAATGTTTATGATTTCTTCTATTTTTCTGTTTAAAATCCCAGTTCAGAAGTAAGCAATATCACACCTGATAGCTTTTGTTGTTGTTTTTTAGCTGCATTGGTTTCTTTGTTTACTGACTGAAAATTTTTAACTGGCATAAAATATTTAGTCATTCAACATAGTGACCCTAAACCTTCTTCTTGCTCTCATTCTCCCAAGTGTTAACCTACCCTGTTAGTTACTCCACCTAATTAGCTTTGCCTTGTCTTTCGCTGGCTTTTCTGAGAATCAGTGCCAAGGGTTTACATTTCACAATGTTTTGTAATTAACACATTGTGAATGAGGTACTGCTCACTCATTAGACCTAATCCAAGAATTTGACTTCTTTGGATCTTTTAATTTTTTTTTTCAAATTGCTAGTATTTTCATTATTTATCATTTACATCAGCCTCCTCTTGTGGGATATTTACCTCATCTGCAGTAGATTGACTGAAATTTCCAGTTACTATTTTACACCCTGACAGCTTCTCATAACTTCAAGAGTCCGTTTCCAGGATTCTGAATGTCTTTTTTTTCTGCAACCTCAGTTGTTTCCAAGTGTTACAGAGCATAAACTGTCTACTCCTGTCTAGTGTATTTTCATGTTTATTGTATTCAGCAAAGCTTGAGGAAAAGAAACTCTTCAGCTGTGTCTCCAAATACAGTAGCAACTTTATTCCATGGATTCTGGTATCCTGCCTTTAACACTGTGCAATTCAGGATCCCAGACAAAGGAGAGGCCCTGTGCAGTACTTCAGATGAAAGAATTCTTCTTAAAGATCTCCATATATTGCAACATGATCAGACCCAAATTATTGTAGATTGGTACATCAATACTGAAACTGGTGAAATTTTCAATGCCTTTGTGCTGAACAGGTTTTATGAATATATCCAAGAAACATTCCAAACCAGATTATAGCAATCTTAAAGATGGTCTTCTTTGAATATAAGACTCTTGGCAATGGACCTTTAAACTTAGAAATAGTAACCTGCAAGTCTTAAATTATTGCTTCTTTTGCACCTGGATCTCGAAGATATGGTAAGACTTCATGTTGGATTTATAAAAACAGGGCACATATTTTGACAAGATTATCAATCATACCTTGAATAACTTTGTGTGAGTGGTGAACAGCATTGACTCATGTACTTCTTGGCACAGCACAGCTCCCTGTCTCAGTGTCATAGCTAGAGATGAAGGGAGAAAATTCAAAATATCTAAAAATACAAACTTAGGAAAGTGGGAAGAGAAATATTTATAGACACCATTTCTGAAAGATAATAGAAGGGAAGTTTCCTCACATATGTGGATCTAAACTACTACAGATCTTAATGGGGAAAATCAAACAAAAGTATTTTATTAACTGTTAAATTGAAAGCAAATGGACCGTCTTAAGGAATTATTTTTACCATATGGTACCATCTGTAATGTTATATTCTTCTTTCTCCCCTCTCTGCATATATAGTAAGCCATATCTAGCTCTTCACTTTTTAATCTTGTTCAATACCACGAAGAAGTAAATGCCAAAATGGCCTATTTCTGTTGATGTAATTCATTCCAAATAAGTTCAGTTTTCATTTCAGGTACGCAGCAATGACTGCACATCTGTTTTCTGAGGTTGTTTTACACAGTCCCTTGGATGCATCTGCACAGACTCTGCAGTGAAAAAGGGGGTATGCACAGTGGCAAATTGTGAAAGAGGGGGGACATAAAATGATAAAGCATGAGGATGCTAAGATGGAAAAAACAGACTAGTTGGCCAATAACTGAATTTTAAAATTTTTTACTTCTGTTCATATTCAGTAAAAGAATGTAGTCCCAGGCATAATATCACAGATTGGAATTACTCTGAGGCTTGTCCTGGGTTTCATTGCTTTGGGAAATCTTTATAATATCATGTCATGTCATGTCTTCTCTGTTACCTGCAGCAGTAGTTCAAGCACAGATTAGCTCCTTCTTCACATATGACAGTATTATGCTATTCCCAATCCTGATGTCTTAGAAAAAGCCTTTATTTTTTCCTGTGAAGAAAGTCCACTCCTTGCCTGTGTTTTAATCATCATGGGAATTTTATCTTTTATGTCCATATTAAAAGTTTCTCAATTTATACTTCAAAACCAAATGGGTGGTTTAAGATAGTATTTTTCTATCAACAGCTCTTACTGTCATAGGTGAAGCTGTGATAGCTTAACAAAGACATACAGGCATCAAATTCCATAGCCTTCAATAGCTGTGGTAGCTTGGGGTGAGGTTGATGGCTCCAAGTGCCTCAGTGTTACTGCGTGCATAACTTGAGTGCAAACATTTCTTCCTTGTACCTTTGCCAAGAGATCCAGTTCCCCTCAAGTCTGGAGGAAACAGCTATCATATAGCACAGTGGATGATTAGGGATTGTTAGTCACAACAGGAGCTAAATCTCCAAGTATCGTGCCTATTGAGGGCTGAGTACAAAGCTGAGTTATACTCTGCCCCAGTACTGTTTCCTCCTCTGTGTGTACTTAGAGGTGTATCCTGTGGAAGCAGAGACTTCCCTGCCATCTTAAGCTTTAACAGGAATTAAGGCAAGGAAATGCTGAGAGAGCTGAAGTCCCAAGGGCACTGCTGTACTCCTCTTGTCACCACATGCCTCTTCTTCCAGCACAGTACAGAACACTGAGTGGTGAACACTGAGTGCATCTAGCGTGAGCCATCCCAAAGCATGTATGCTGTAAATTAGAAAACAGCTATAGTGAAAAGCTGCAGGGGGAACACAGGCTCACACTTCCTCATGGGAATTTTCCAGGTAGCTCAGAGAAGGAATTGGACTTCAGAAGTGTGAACCTAAAAAAGAATTACAGTAATTTCACAATTATAAGCCGCACCATTTTGACTAAAATTTTGGTCTGAACCTGAAGTGCGGCTTATGATCAGGTGCGGCTTATATATGGACAAAGAA
>PYHW01010767.1:6728754-6756536 GCA_013186435.1 Turdus rufiventris
CCCCTGGCTGGAGCAACTTCCAATGGGATGCAGTAATTTTATCAGTCCCACAGTGGGACTCAATGGACCATTAGCAGAAAATGACTCGTTGGAGGAAGGATGGGTTGTGAAAAGATAAAGAACAATGCCCCACTTGGTTTCAATGGATGACCCATCAGCAGAATATCTTCCGTGGAGATAAGGATCACTGCCCCCACCCTTAACAGATGATGATAGAATAGATACCTTTTATCACACTCTGTATCATAATGTGTGGCTTATAATCAGGTGTGCCTTATATATGGACAAAAGAACAAAAAGTTGCCAACACCCGGAAGTGCAGCTTATAATCGGTGCGGCTTATAATTGTGAAATTACTGTAACCAGAAATATCTGCAGTATTTCCAGTAACAGAGGATAGCAGAGAGCAACCTAGCACAGTAGAAATGTCACAGACCAGATAGCTGGTGTCATTCTGGTCAGGAGAGGAAAGGTTGCCTTCCTGGAACCAAGAGCAAGCAGGCAGACATTCGAGCAGGTGACAAGGTCTTGGTGAGCAGAGTTGATGTCTGAGAGGCTGCCTCATCTGCATGAGTTTGTTTTCTTTTCTTTTAAGCTTTTATTTATAAATATTTTCTAAAATTTATCTTCCACTCAGAATGTTATAAGCACTTTGATTTTCAATTTATCTTGGCCTGGATTAATAGGGATTTAGAGACAGATTAATAATACATAATTTCTTAAGCAGGGAGCACTAGACAACAGCTGTATGTATCTGTTAGAAGAACACTGCTCAGAGAAGCACAAAAGGATTCAGACAGACCTGGTCCTCAGATAAGGGGAGAGATGACACCAATTTTTTTGTTTGGATTATATGTTGTTGCTTGCACAAATAATTTTTACCCCTCTGTACTACTAAAAAAATGTAAGTTTCCTTCAAAAAGCTGTACTTGGCTTATGCCCACATTCAGAATCTTTTCCGTGTGGTGCCACAGAAGATTGCCAAGCACTCTCTGAGCCTAGCCTAAGCATCTGCTGTAGGATGTGGGTCTCTACTGCGTTTTCAGGAAGGATGTACTCAGACTGGTAACAGTCTAGCTATGACAGGCTGGCAGGCACTTCAGGATGCCAAATGTACTTCAGAAACACGGTAAATTAAACCCACACCGTGCCCTCTCCTGCTGTTAGGAGAATGGCTCTGTACTGCTCTCTGTTAGTCACTGCTAGCTTGATACCAACAACTGAGCCAGATTGTTTAAATCTAGTTCAAGTATTTGTGCATAACATAGTGATGCAGAAGTATCCAGGAACTCTCATTACATTGAACAGACAAGCTATTTTGTATTTTTAGTGGAAAGAAAAAAAACAACAACCCCGCAGTCTAAAAAATATTTACATAGGACATTGCAATTATTGTTCAGAATTAATGAGTTTTATCCCCTCCTTTTGGCTTAAAGAACACAAAATCCCAATGAAAGGAAACAGATGTAGTTGTTTTAAGCATTTCCAAAGGAAACTGCAGTAAAGTCTGAAACATCACTGTATAAAAGCCTTGTGTGTCATGGAGATGTTCTGATATTGTTTTCATTTGCCAGCTGTGTGTAAAGAGGGAGTTATGTCTGTGGCCAATAGATCTTCCCACATCAGAGAAGTAACAACAACAAAGCAGCGGAAATATTAGGAAAATGCTAACTTTACCTTCAAATACACTTGATTTTCCTAAACAAGAAATGTGGATTAGGAATCAGTTCAAAGAAAAATGGACAGAATTTATAATGCTCTACTGAAAAAGACAATAAAAGAAAGAAAGAGCATTAATAAAATGAAAGTCTAAAGGGAGTTTGGCCAACAAATAAGCTATCAGAATGTTACCTCCTGGCTCTCCTTGTTAGCTATTGCTTGTCAGACTCTATCCTCCAAGAAAAATACCAGCACTTTCAGTTGATCTGAAGAGATACAGCATAATAAACCAGCTAAGAATTTCTGGAACTGTAAATCAGGTAATTCAAGTCCAGCTCCTTCCTCTCTCTTTACCATTGGTGTTAAATATTTTTATCTGTGTTATTGTAACACCTAGAAAACTCAGTGAAGTAGACATTCTTACAGCAGACCCATAAAATGTCAGCCTTTTCCCTGGAAACACCTGCAGCCTGGTGATAAAGGCTTCCTGTGCTTTGGTCTTTCTATCAGTCAGTCAAATGGGGAACCTCTTTTTGATTGGGATGTCTGTAAGACTCTACTGTGGGTTTCCGATTGGTACTCTTTTTCACCTACTGACCATTGTGCTGGAAAAACAACTGTTTGAACATGGCAATCTGCTGATCACAGGTCTGGTTTTGCATTCAACACTGCACACTGCAGGGATATATTCAACCCTTACTACGTATGGATTCCAGGCTACTGAACACATTGGGAAAAAATTAAATCAACACCTCCAAGGGATAAAAATTCTTAAAATGTTTTTGAACCACAGGATTTTATGATAGCATGATACTTTAAATTACTGACTGCACTGGTTTCAGCTGGATAGTGTTAATTTTCCTCCTAGTAGCTGGTACAGTGCTGTGTTTTGGATTTAGTGTGAGAATAATGTTGATAATACGCTGATGTTCTGGTTGCTGTTAAGAAGTGCTTACTCTAAATCATGGTCTTTTCAGTGTCTCATGCTCTGCCAGTGAAGCAGGTGCACAAGAAGCTGGAGAGGGAAACCAAACTGGCCAAAGGAATATTCCATACCACAGAATATCCTGCCTAGTGTATAAACTGGGGGAAGTTGGTTAGGGGCTGCTGATCGCTGCTCAGGGGCAGACTGGCTATCTGTCAGCAGGTGGTGAGCAGCTGTGTTGTGCATCACTTGTTTTGCTTGGATTTTATTCCACTCTTTCCCTCTCTCTCCCCCCTTCTCCCTCCCACCCCCCTTACAGTTATCATTATTTATTTTGTTTGAATTATTAAACTGTTCTTATCTCAGCCCATGAGATTTATCTTTTCTTTCTGATTCTTCTCCTCACTGGATGGGATTAAACCATGACACTGATGTTTTCAAATGGGAATGCAGAGGAAGAGACAAAATATCTTCTGTCAACTAAAACAATATAATGCACAACTAATATAAAATAATGGCGAAGATCTGTCATGAAAATGATGGTAGTTCCCAGTGAAAAATCTTGTCCTTGGGGTGTGTTTTTTTAAATGTATTTCTTTGACAGTGTCTTCCCTCAGTCAGCTGTAATGTTGACACTGATAGCCACTTCAGTAACCTAATTTCTCTCTTTGTTTGTTCTGGTCACCTTTTGCATTTCAAAGCATTATTCTTCAACTTCCAAGAACTATAGTATTGCCCTGACAGCTTCCAGTTAACCTAGGAGATCTTAAAAAGCCCTTAACCCTAAAAATCTAAATAAAATTTTAAAAAGCCCTAGTACACTAATGAAAGTGTATATAGGAATAAACTTCTGGTGACCCAACAGAAAGAAAATAACAGAGAACAATAAACCTTTCAGGAGAAAATATTTCAGCAAGTACATCTCCTGTTCAGTGAATACTATCTACAGTGTTAATAAAATACAGCAAGGCTGTCAGAACTCACTTGCTGGACAAAAGCTCTAGAAAACAGAACTTTTATTTTTCCACCAACAGAGGGTCCTGTTTTCCATTGAGTCAAGAAAACACGGGTCAGTTTACCAACAAGGGCCTCCTCTCTGCATACAGGAACCACAGGGAGAGATTCTACACAAGCAGTTACACAAACCAAAACCCAAAAGTGGTTTTGCAGTAGTTTGTGCCATATCTGTGCAATGTTCACCATCCTTCCCCTGTTCTGCTGGGCTGAAGTTCATCCATCATCAAGGCCTCTGGTCCCAGCTCAAGGTGAGAACAGGAGAGTGATGACTGAAGCTGCAGGTAGCAGAGGCTTGGAGTAATGAGCCTCTGCAGAAAGGCTTCTCACAGCCTTGTTTTGACAGTGTGTGTGTGTGCTTTTTTTTGGAAGGGCTGAGGATGCCAGAATACAGAGAAAGAACAAAGGTACAGATAAGAGTCGTCCTATATCCAAGGTCAAATATTTTCCAAAACCTAAAATAAACAGAGGCCATCCTGTATTTATGATCTTATTTCAGCAATAAAAGCAACATTTATTTAGTTCTTTCCCTTTTCCAGCCTTCACGACTATTAATTCAAATCCTAGACCAAGCTCCAATGCATCTTGTATTTAGTATCTGCAACTTAGTATATGTCATCTTAATATAATTTTTTTTTTCTTAACATCATTATCTTTTACCTGTAGCTTGCAATTCCATATTTTGGACCTATGCCTGCATGTTTTCAACAGCATTACCACATAGCTGTCCCTAAAAAGACATCAGAAGATTCATCTCTACAACCAACTTCACCTTTCCCATTTTAACCTTTTGTGTCTCAAGTCCTGTAGGCATCCATCCCAGGCCACCTCATATGATGCTATTCTGGTAATTTGCAATCTAATTAGGATGCACAATTCTAGCTTAACAGCACCAGAGAACTGCTGCACTTCTGTGGAGTTATCAGCAGAGGCTCTACAGATCTGAGTACTTGCTTCTTGAGGAAGGCAATTAATTTTCAAATTAGTAACTTGTACACACATTCTCTTACTCCCTACAGTTTTAATTGAACAAAGTGTTTGAAAGGAACTCCAGAGTAAGAAACTTGTTCAGTTAAGACACCAGAGCCGAGTTCTTTCCCTGCTCTGGTCTTCCCAGAAGATATTTGGCAAACCTTGTAAACATCTCCCTTTTCTCTCAGTAAAATTTAGTAAGTGAGAAGGCTATAGTGAGAATAAATCAACTTACAACTGCTCCTAGGTATCATGGGATTGAAAATGCATAAATTCACAGAAAGCTAAAAATCTGGAGGCTGGAAAAAAGTGAGTAGACTATACAAAGAGAGTGTCTTACTACTGTCCCTGTCCCCAGACCCATTAAATTCTTGGACCCTGTTTAGTAGCCAGGGAGCCCATGTACTTTTTTCTTTTTTTTCCCCTCTTTTGATAGAAAATGTTCCTTAGGATGAATAACCTTTAGGATAAGCTATGAATTTCACACAGGTCACAAATAATTCAGCAAGCTGAAACAGCTTGATCTTTACCACTTTGGTCTAAAGTCACCTAGGGTTGTTCCCTAGGTTGAAGTCTTTGATCAGTCTTATTAATCTGACATAAGTTTGTAAGCAGACTCTGAGATTAATGGAAAATAAACAGAGAGATGTCCAACGAAGTCCTTGGAGGGATGATTCAGAATTTATACAAAAAGAAGTCATTAGAAACCTGCCCTCCTAAATATGGACCAGTGCATGAACTGTGCTGGGGATACAGCTGAAAGGTTTTGTTTGGCAAGGCACAAGTACAGTCTGTACATTGAAACTACGAGTTATAGAAGGCAAACAAGAGGAGCAGAACCCTGTTCTACTTGTTCACATAAGCCCCAAAGAATAGACCCTGGTAAATCAAGGGGAATGGGCTTTTTTCTATCATAATGATAACAGTGCTCTTTTAATCAGCTTAATATGCCTTTTTAGCATTCAAATTTAACCTTCTATCAAGGTTACATAATTTAAAAATTAAGGCCAATCTCATTTCCACCAACTGAATATCCAAATTTTATTTATGACAAATAATTCTGACATTATCCTTCCAGATGCAGGTTGAAGGCCAGAGAAAAATATATATGGCAGTCTGTCATACTCTTATCCTACATGTCATTTCCCTTTTTGCTTACTAGGCAGACTTCCTTTTCAAACAAAGTTGCTGAAAGCGTTTTTTAATAGATAGAAAGCAAGTTTCTTTGCCTGCGGCCTCTGAAAGAATTTCAGATCTTAGTGGAATAGCTCTGTGAAAAGTGTCATTCTTGTTGCTTGTATTTTCTTCTTCACTGGTCAGCATTTGCCTGTCAAACACAGCATTTTAAGGGCAGTCAGCTGCCCTTCAAAGTAGTGCTGACTGAAGAGTCCAGCCAAGCTGCAGCTGTACAGGACAGAGCACTAGCACACAGGCAGAGATCTGGGCTTACTGTGTTGATAGACTTAGAAGTGATACGGGCCAAGAAGAGAAAACTGTTGTGAGGCAGCAGAGAAACAGGCTTGCCCTTATGTGACCTTCCTCATATGGAAGACAGGTTTAAAAAATGGTTTCCTTTCCATTTTCATTTTTCTTATCTTATTGTACTGTTCTTCAGAAGGATGGCAAAGCTGCTAATGCCCTGAAAAAGACTTTAAAAGTCTTTGAAATTTAACAGATTATCACTGGGCAGATGCCTTCAGTTTATTGAGCATTGAGCACACTTGCACCTAGTTCCTCATAGAAGGGCGCATCAGTTGTTTGTATGCATACAGCCAGGTACATCCGAGGAACACACAGGATGCTGATGTCTGCTTCTAATGTGTACAGGAGGGATATTCATGTGTGAAACCTGAATGAGCTGCAATCTCAGTATGAAACCTTAATATGACAAACCTACCTACACTGGTCGAATTTCAAAGATGTGCAATAGGTGAGCAAAATGCAAAACCATCATTTAAACAAAGTCCTTAGATTATATATGTACTTCAGGTTTGTATAAGATTTAAGGAATGTGCAGACCCCCTTTTGGCATAAAAGTCATTTCACATCTGGAGAGACCAGAATATGTGATTCAATCTGTTCACAGCTACAAGGGATAAACTGTATATGAAGGTTGTCTTTTAAGATTGAAAGGCTGCTAAGAATGAACTCTTTTCATTATCTATGCTAGGTATCTCTGTATCAGAATCTTTCCTGAGAAAAAATATCTATCAATTATTTCAGCTAGAATTTGGCTTCAAGCATGTTTACTGATTCCACCAGGTGTTGCCATGATAATACATTCAATCATTGCCAAGTATGTCACACCTATTCTCAGGACTTTTTAACAGGAAACTAGTAGGTCCATAAAATCCCAGCTGTCACAGACAGAGAAGAAAGGGGGATGCTGTTCAAAGTCCCTTCCACGGGAATGAAATAAAGCTGCTAAAATTCCAGGTTCAAAATAAATCAAAGAGGGTGATTGTTATTACACCAGCTGGATGAGCTGTGGAACTACATCTTCGGAAGATATGTAGAAGAAGAAAATTTTAATGGGCATGAAGGAACACTGGGGAAACTCATGTAAGAAAAAACAACAAAGGCTTTTGAAATTAAAAAAGTAAATTCTGCTTAGAAAGTCTCTAAAATAAAAGTCTTTAGAAGATAGGAGAATAAACATGGAAGCATCACATATGATTGCCTTGTTACATAATTTTCTAGGCATTTTGGCTACCCTTGAAAAGCAGAAGACTGTAAGAGATGGTTTTATTGTCTAACCAGGTGTGACCCCTCTTAGCTTCTGACAATCCTCAGTCTTAGATTTGCCAAGCATGACAGACTTCAAAGCAAGTAAACATTTTTTTATTTTCTAAGAAAAATTAATCAGTCTTTGAGTTATGGTGTAACATTAAAGGATCATTAAAAAGATAAAGGCCTCAAAGAGAAATTATAATGCAAAAACTGTAAGATTTTCTCCTGCTTGTTTTATTATAAAGCATATAAAGGAAGGAGTTTCAGCTAAAAATAAAAAAAGCTCACTGACTGGGTCTCAAGTGCAAATGGTTTAACAAACTATAACATCAACTGCTCAGACCAAAAAAGGAAAATGGGAGAGTAACTGAGTAACTGTTTTACTGCTGTTACATGAAAGAAATAGGCATGTATAATAATGGCAGATGAAAAATTTTCAGATGAAAGTGTGATTTCTGTCTGTGAAGGCAGAGAAGAACAGCAACCTAACGGAAGGTTGTAGAATGTGGCTGCTTGATCTGCTAGAGGCAGAAAAGTCATTAATATGTTGGACAGTACCTGTATATCGTCTGATCAAGCCTTTACTGGTATAGACTTTCTCTTATTTTTCTCCTTAAGAATGTTCCTTCTCAAAAATATTTCTGCCATTTGTAATGGCTTCTGCTGCCTGCATAGACTTTCCTCTGATAAACCTGCCTTATTTTTCCCACTACCTGGTAAGAGATTCTTCTTGATTCCCACCCCCAAAGGATAGCTGAGGTGAGCAGAATCTAGTAGTGGCAGAAAATTCATGATGCAGAGTGACTATCCTTTAAGAACATTTAGTTCAAGGGATTTTCTGTCTGTGTTACACTACAAGTGTATTACTACTTCCCTTTTCTTCCTCTCTGGAGGAACACAGCAAGCATCAAATAATAGAATGGAAGGAGACAATAATTCCTACACTGTTTTCACTGTTTTCTCTTTATTTTTTTTTCCCAAACTGAGATTAATATGCTGTGGAGAGATTAGAATGCCTGGATATTTGTGGTTCATCTAAATGGAAGCAGTGATTGGTGGATCTGCTATATAAATGTGTCTGTTGGCCAGATTTGCTTAGCAAACCCACAGCTGTACAGCACTAACACTCATTTTCTTCCTGTCTTCCTGGGCAGTCACATGAAGAAAATATATGATCTTTTCCATTATGTAGGTACAGCAGTCAATCTGGAATACTTCAACAGACCTTGCAACAAACATCTGAGAGCAAAAACCTGGTATTGAGCCAACATTTTTCCTGGTAATCCTAATGAAAGAACATATGGCGATCTGAATTCAGATTTAACCCAGAACCTTGATCCAAACTTTGCTGAAGTAGGAGGGTATTTTAATCCAAATTTAGGTCAGAAGTCTGCAGGTTGTGACCTGGTTTTGTAATCAGACAAATCCACACATTCAGTGAGCAACAATCTTTCAGAAATTCCAATTTCAAAACTTGGGTCAGTGATTGAAGATATATCATTTCCTGGCTACTCTGTTTGTACATGTGTAAGTGTGCCTTGAATTATTTTTATTACACTGCTTGCTGTAAAGAAATGATAACCTGCTTGTCAAGAACAGCATGTTTATAACATAAAAAATTAATCTCTTCATGCTGATTAACTGTAGTTTGTACCACCAATCCTAGGAGAACTTACTTGTCCCTTTAGAAATATTTTCTATACTCTTTTTACCAGTGAAGGGAGAATAAAAAGAAAATACTTAAGATTACTAGTGGCAATTAAAAATACCTATTAAATAAAAGTAATTTTTTGCAGAAAGAAAAATAGATTATGAAGTTATTATCTGGGTTAAAAATTGCATTCCAGAAATCCTTTGTAATGTATTTTCTTTCCCAAAGGGTTTATAAATTAATGCATCATTTGCTGTGTCAGTGTCGGTTCATACTTGTTGGCAAAAGAAAAGTCCTGGAAAACAAAAAAGCAAAACTCACAGTTATAATAAAATCTAACTTTAACCACTAGCTTGCTGGAGGTGGTCTTAACATGACAGATTTAAACATTAAAGTCAACTAGCATTATAATGGGAATGTGATGGACTTGACAACTGGTATTGCTTACTGGAGGCACTCACGTGTCATTTTAATGTGCAGCTGAACTGAGATAATTTAAACCCTAAAGGATTAATCCTAGAGTCTTGCACAATTCTTCATTCTACTGGAGTAACTTTACCATAGATTTCTGATTTGGTAATGAACTTGTTCTTTCCTTGGATTCTTCCAGACAGTTTGATTTTAGGTTTCTGTCAATAGGCCACCTTCATTATTCCTAGAAGCTTGGATCTAAATAATCTGATTTTCAACATCTACATTATTAGAAGTCTCTGTTGAACAACAGATGAGATGGTGTACCTGTAAGGTAGTTGAGCTACAACTGGTTCAGGAACTGCCTAACAGAAAAACACTGCTACTATGGGATCTCCAGCAAGATGCTCAAGTTTGAGCAGGAAAAATCCAAATAAGTGCCTTTATGCTTCACATACAGTGGGTTTATTTATTTATTTTTTTTTTTTACTTTTTTTTTTGCCAGTAATAATAAATTTTGGAATAAAACTCCTCACTTTAGAAGAGGGGAGGAAACATGCCCATGACATCTCCTGTGTAAAGTCCAGAGCAGCACCCTGGCCCCAGGAAAGCAAGATTCCTTCAATGGCGAGCATCCGCTGACAGACAAGGAATCTGTGGTTTCCCTTTCTTTATTATTATTATTATTGGTAATCATCACCCACACTGTTCTCATGAGAGCTGGAGAGGTCCTTCTTCGTGCAGAAGCTGCCACATTGTTGTCAGATTTTATTTCTCCTCAGTTTGTTTTCCCAGAATTGTTCTGTGAAAGGGGTGGTGGGCAAGGGATGCTGGGCAGCAAGGAGATACCCACCCTCTCTCAGGGTGATGTGAGACACATTCGCTTTGGATCATGTGATACAGCTGATGCTGAATGGCTGCACAGCCCCACTCCTCAAAAGGAGCCAGAGGCCTTGCCACAAGCAGTTTGCCATGAGCTGCACATTGCCCCAAGGGACTTGCAGTGACATGGCTGTGCTGCAGCGGAACCCTGTTGTGAAAGCCCATTTGTTTCTGTGGAGAAATGACCAAACCCCATTATGCAATGGTGGCTTTTTTTTTTTCCCTTTACTGTCTTTACTCCCCATTTGTTTCCATGGTAGCAATATGGAAAAATTAGGATTTGTAATGTAAAATCAAGGAAAGAGACCATCTTCTCCTGTCAGAAGCCAATTTGTGATATACAGAAATACATCTATGACAGCTAAACCTAAATCTGTTTCATAAAGAACAGATAGACTTAGCAGAAATGTCAAAATCAGGATTTTATTTCATTTGTTTCATAACAGTCCCCTTCAGCTGGATTTTATAGGATTTATTTTTATATTTTTATGCTCCAGCACAAAGACAATGCTTAGACATAAACCCATACATACCCAAAACAAGATGGTAATTTCATAGCAAAATCTTTTACTACTTTATACTACACTGCAAATTAACTTAACATTTGGTTATTAACATCTGGTTATGTAACACCAGAACATACCACTCCTGTCTGGCACCAACCTAAACAGTTTTTAATATGTGTTCACACAGAGCCCTCCTGTGTTTGCTAGGTTTCATTACAACAGCCATTACATCTGACAGACAATTTATTGACCTGCATCGACAAGACTGAGCTCCACAAGGGAATGCCAAGCTCCTGCCCTCTCACATTTACACATCATGGACTGTTGAATTCCACTTGCCAAATCCTGTATCAAGCTCCAAAAGGTAATAAGTAAAAATCTGTCACTAGCTCTTAGTTACACCATTTTTCAGTGATAGGCATTATAAATATCAGTAATTTTTTGTTGTTATAAGTATTGCTTATGATTTTTTCATAGAATCATAAAATGGCTGGTGTTGGAAGAGATTCAAGATCATCTAGTTACAATCCCTTAGTCGTGGGCAGAGACACTTTTCACCAGACCAGGTTGCTTAGATCCCCACCCAACCTGGCTTTGAACACTTCCAGGGATGGGGCAGCCACAGATTCTCTGCAACCTGTTCCAGTGCCTCACCACTCTCAAAGGGAAAAAATTCTTCTTAATCTCTAATCAAAACCTGATATCTTTCAGTTTGAAACCATTCTTCCTTGTCCTACACGCCCTTATAAAAAGTCCCTCTCAATCTTTCCTGTCGGCTTTCTTCAGGTACTGGAAAGCCACAATAAAATCACTCTAAAGCCTTTTCCAAGCTGAAGAAACTCAGTTCTCTCAATTTTTCCTCATGGGTGATATGTTCCATCCCTCTTGTCATCTTGGTGGCCTCTGCTCCAAGAGGTCATTGTCCTTTCTGAGCTGGAGACCCCAGAGCTGGATGCAGCACTGCAGGTGGGGTCTCACCAGAGCTGAGCAGAGGACAGGTGGAAAGAGAGAACAGTGTAAAAAATGTAAGAGGTAGAAAACAAATGCACAGAAGCTGGGCATAACACTGTGCTCTGCAACACTGAAAGACAGAACAGCATGTAAGAAGCACATCCATCTCAAGGAAGACCTGGCATGCAGAACTGTAGGAAAATGCTACCTTGAGTTACCTTTCCTTCTCTGTAGGTCAGTCTGTAGTCTTCATTGATTATCTGTGCAGGGGAAGCAGATTTGTAAGTTTAGTAATTGCTCTTTGTGAAGCTGGTTTAGAGACAGGAAGATACATTTTGCAGCTTAAAAGGAAGACTTTGCAGTTGATTTACCCTACAATTCTTCAAAATAAAAATTAAGACCTACCCCAATTTTTATAAATTAATTTCTCACACTAAGAGTAAACAAAAAGAATATGAATTTTACAAGGAGGTTTTGATTCATCTAGATTGAAATTTTCCCACTGGTGTTTTCAGAGGATATGACATTAATGGTAATTACATTTAAAAGAATTTACTATGCGCACATGATTTTAGCATATGAGAAACAGTTTAATTATGTATCTTTGCACAGCCCAAGGATAGGATATTAAAGATTATTTTCACAAAATGCTAAACATTTTCATTTCATGAGAAAAACAGCTCTGAGCTGTCCAACATGCACTACAGTAATAAATGGTCTATTCTGGAGAGGAAAACAAAGTTAAGAGTTTTTATCAAAATAAGTAACACAAAAGAAATGGCAGATTACAGTAATTTCATGACTATAAAGCACACCGGACTATAAGGCGCACCATTTTTTTGCAGCGAGGATCTGTGCCGCATGCAACAAAGTAACGAATTACTGACGGAATCGCATGATCGCGGGGTTTACTGGCAGGCGCTCAATTTGCAAACATTTTACACAGATTGGTGTAGCTTTTAAACGCACCCCCAAGCACCCTCCCTGTGTGCGGGCCCCAGCACTCCCGCCCGACTCTGGCACCGGCTAGTGAGGCGTGGCTTGGGGCAGCCGCGGCTCGCGGCAGTTTGGGGCGGCTCGGGGCTGCCGCGGTTCAGGACTGCTGTGACGCGGCCACGGCTCGCACTTCTGGGTTGGCTCGGGGTGGTCATGGCTCGCGGATTCTGCAGCAGCCCGCTCCTTCCCTCCCCGTGCTGCCCCAGTGCTCCAGGTGCCCCATGCTGCACCGGGAGCCCCGTGCCAACCTGGTGCTCTGGGAGCCGCATGCTGCTCTGGGAGCCTGGCGCTCCGGGAGCCGCGTGCCACTCCAGGAGCCCTGTGCCCCCCCGGTGCTCCAGGAGCCGTGTGCTGGTCCAGCAGCCCCGCACCGCCCCGGTGCTCTGGGAGCCCGGCACTCCAGGAGCCATGTGCTGCTCTGGGAGCCCTGCACGCCCCATGGCTTTTCCTCTGCACCAGCGCTGCACCGATACTGCCGGGCTAGCCCCGCACCAGTGCTGCCCCGATGCCGCCAGCTTTCCCCCCCGCCAAGGCTGCTTTGCTGCTGCCAGCTTTCTCCCGGTGCTGGCGCTGCCCTGATGCTGCTGGGCTCACCCCACGCCGGCGCCACCCCAATGCCGCGGGCTTTCCACCCCCGTCTGGGCTGCGCCACCGGGCTTTCCCCACCACGCGCAGGCTGCTCCACTGCCAGCTTTCCCCCTGCACCGGCGCTGCCCCGATGCTGCCAGGCTCGCCCTGGCCCGGCACTGCCCTGATGCCACTGCCAGGTGGGCTCTGCTCAGCTCAGGGCTGTTGTGGGTTCGACTTACGGCTTGGCAAATTTCCAAACTTTGTCCATTATATAAGGCGCACTGGACTATAAGGTGCACTTCCGAGTTCAGATCAAAATTTTAGTCAAAAGGGTGCGCCTTGTAGTTGTGAAATTACTGTATTTGAAATGAATTAAAGTATTCTGGTTTACAGGATCAAGGTGGGACACTAAGTTTTAATTAAGTATGGGAAAATGCCTGTGACTTAGAAAGGACAATAGAAAAGGAAATCATGTTTGCTAAAGTTTATTTCACAATTTATTTCTATATTTCAAGAGAAGTTCATGAATGGGCTACATCTAACTCTTCTGAATGAATCAAGACATTCACTCTCTTCTAAATGTTTGTCATTAACTCAAAAGGGCTGTTTACAATACAGTAATTTTTAACTGCTACTGGCCTACTGGGAGAGAAATCTAAGCTCTGGTGGGAGAATGACATGAAATGCCTAATGCTTGCCTAGGTTTTTAAGGATATTTTCTCTTTTCCTGGAAGGAAATTAATAAAAAGCTTTAAATGCAGACAACAGGCTACAGTTAAGACTACGTAGTAAGAATGCACATTGTGAATGTATGCTTAAGCCTTCTAAACAGATTTTCAAAAGTTCATAACGACCGGTGAACCCAGACTGCACATCAGAATGTATCTGTATGAAGCAGCCCACTGAATCTTAGAGCCTTGAATAGCACACATACAGAGGTGCTAGAGGTGTTTGATTTTTTTATTAGAGCATATAAATTTCAGTCACTATAGCGACTTGAAGGAGGTTTTCTCCAGTCCACAGATGAAACTCTAAAGGATATTTTTGTTACCTTTATCTAGAGACCAAGACCTAATGCACAGATGTAGTCCTGTAGGGGTAAAGAATCTTTAGGCTGCTCAATAAAAAGGAATCCTGCTGTCAAATTCTTCTTCAGTATTTTAAAAACTAGCTCACTGCTATGTTTGAAAGTAAGAACCACCAGTTTAACAGTGCTAAATGAACTGGAAGGTTTCTTTTCTTTACTTCTGATGTTTACACAGAGAATAATAGAGCTTTACTTCTCAGTCACTGAGCTGCCCATGGAACTGAGCTGAGTACCTTGGGAGTCTTTCAGCTGCACCCCAGTTTTGATAATCAGGTCATTGGAAAAGACTTACAAAAGTGCATAGTTTGGTCTGTTGCAGACAGGTACTGAAGCAACATGATAACAGAGGATGTAAGTAACAATCCAGAATGGGAGAACCGACTCCTCTACAGGGGGAAATAGGCTTTGACATTATCTAATCAATGGTGTCATGAGGTAGGATGCTCAAATACACGACCAAAGCAATTAATCTCAGAAAGCATTTTATGCTGAGGAATAAAACATGGGGGAATGCAGCCAGTGTTTTCGTTAACTCCATGCTGCCATGTGAACCAAAACCTAGCAACTGGGACTGCTCTGTATTGTGTCCTTGTGTCTCATCCATATTTCTAATGAAGAAAGCACTGAGCAGCAGTTTCTGTCCAGGCTTGCATTCCTGGTTCTACCTAGGAGACTAGAAGATCTACACAATGCTCTTCTGAAGCAGATTAAGGAAAACAATGTGGGAAAAGGTTAAGCCAATTAAAAACAAACAAAAAAGTTATCCCTTATCTGTAAATCTTGCTTCAGGTGTGCAAAACTACGCTGCCAATAAAAGTGACCAAAAGCTTAATGATATCCTTGACTAAGGACAGACTTACTGATTTTATTGGATATTAGAGATCTCACTTCCCTGTTCCTGGGTATAAAGTAGAAGCTGGCACCTGGAAGAACCAGTCATTATGAAATTTGGCAATCCTATAGAAAAGTGGAAAAATCTAATTATGCTTTCAAAGCTGATGAAAACTGTTATGTTTTCCTGCCACTGTTTTGAGATCTATTTCAAAGATATTTCAGTGAAAAACTGAAGGATACATGTTCATGTCAAGTTATGAATGCCTCTTGATTTGAGCAGCAATGCTATACATCATTCCATGAGGCACTGAGCATCTTGTTGATAAACTGCAGCAAAGCAATGGAAGATCCATCAAAAGCCATTACCACTGTGTGGATTATGTGGGAGAAATAGCTGGCTTTCTACCAGGAGAATCTGATGTGAGAGTCTTCTGTAGAGAACAATTCAGAAAGAAGGGAGAAAGAAGAAAAACGGGAGAGGTTTCTAGAGGTTCTGGAATTGCAGAGCTGGAGCAGAAAAGGTGCCATGTTTTAAAATTATGTATGTGCTTGAGCAAGTTACTTCATCAACAGAAAGAGAAGCTAAAGTAAAGCCATGATTACACATTTACGATGTGGTACTTCAATTGACTTAAGCAATTCATGCCTGCACCATATAGTTCTGCTCCCTTTTTGTGCAGGTGCGACTGCTTGGTAAATTGCCAGAGGGAACAGAGCCAGCTAGGAAGAGCCTAGCCAACAAACTGTGAGTCTAGCCCAGTAACAAATTGGCACCCAGAAGGAGTCAAGGTGACTCCAGAAGTGGTTTTGCAGTGAGATCTCGGTCTCAGAATGAGAGATTTTTGCTCCACAGGTCATCTTTCCAAGACCTAGTAACCAGCAGAATGAAGCTATTTTTAATTGGAACAGGTTGTCATAGCTATGGAATTGCCACCAGTGGAAAACAGAAAATTAGTAATGACTACTCTGATACCACCAAAACAAGATGTACAAGCATTTTTTAAGGGTGGGTCAGGCACTGGTGGTGCATAAAACCATCAGGTATGAAGGCAAATTATCATCACTTGCTGATGCAGTGCCTGAGAAGATAAGGAAGTATCAAGGAGTAAGTCTAGGGGGTGATAAATGCCAAAAATAATCAGTTGGTCAGATTCCAATTGGAGCATGTCGGAAGTGGTGTGGTAGTGATTATTCAGCCTTGGGCTCTCAAAAACTCAACATGAATAGGTGACTCAACTCTCCTTCAGAAGAGCTTTTTTTTCACATCTGTAAATACTATGCATTTATTTGTGAGTCATGCATTAACTATTGTATAAAATTAATTTGAGTAAATTACAGTTTGAAGGTTGTCATGACTGAGGGAAATGGAAGCAAGGGAGACCAGGGAAATAGTAGGTAAGGGCTCAAAGGGTCTTCATAATCATAATGCCTCATCTTACAACTTACTGACAAAATCAATGTGCCTCACATATGTGTACAGGCCACCGTACTTAACCTTCAATAGGAGCATATAAATTATACATGTTCAACAAACAGTGTGGAAGGAATTATGAATGATTCACATTAGCTCATCCTACCAGAACACCCTTCTCTTCTTTCATGTCCAATGAATCAGGAAAGCCAAGTAGACATTACCACCTTCCCCCAATTGGGATATTTACAGTGCCTCTCTCTTTGTTCTCTGACATTTAATAAAAAGCATGCCCACACTGCAGTTCTCTGCTATTTAATTAAAGACAATCAATAGGGAGACACAAATCTACAGAAAACTCGTCTTTATTAATTTTCCTGCCCTCAGAATTATTTGTTTGCTTTCTGCCATACCCATAAAGACAGCAGTGTCTGAAAGACAAATGAGTTATGTGAATTTAATGCTGAAGATAGGAAAAGGAAATATACCAGAGCACTGAGGTGCTGGCACTAGATTGGAGTGATCACAGAGCACATTTTTTGTGTATATTATGAGCCCAAAACTTGTCTGACCCAACTAGACCATTAGTGATGACCCAGTCTGTCTGGGAGAAGAAATATGCAGATCCCTCTCCCTTCCTCCCAGATACTTTCCTCAGCATGGTAGTGGAGCTGGTATTGTAGCTACGAATTCCAATATCAGACACTAATAAATTACAAGGAAGAACTTTCCATGTTCTGCTTCCATAAAATGGTACCAGACATAGGTAAGAAATCCAGATCTAGGAAAATATAAATTCACCCTCCAGACCCATTAGAGTTGCAAATAGGATTCGGCAGCTCACTTACATTTCGCTGCAGTCAGTCTTGACTTTCTGAAAGAACACAATGGATTTATAGAAAAGTTAGAGTTCATTAAGGAACAAATTTTAGCTATGGCTGTACTGATCATTTCATGTAACTAACAACAGCTCTCTGAAGGACACCCAGGCTATCCTGATGCCAGGCCTGTGGGGGGACCCAGCCATAATGGTGGAAGGTGCTGTCCCCAGCCTTTAGCCAGAGGTTATCCCCATGAAGTCTCACACAGGTGCTTTTTAACACATTTAAGACAAATGAATTGTAAAGCTTATGCTTTCCTTGTTCCTCATAGCTTGATTCCTTTGGTTGCAATGGTGCATGTGAAGAAATGCTTATACAGAAACTCTGCAAGGTGCAGTGATGTGCAGACAAGGACTGGCTAATGACCAATGACTTCTACTAATACAGCTATTTACAGAGTTCACATCTTTGTCACTCTAATTATTATCCCTGTAATTTTTTTTTTCACATTGTACCTGGTCATTTTTCAGCACCAAATTCTAATTCACAGCCAAGCACCAGATGCTGTGATATGATCCTTCCCAGATGTAAAATCTCCAGAGGTTCCATGCCTACAAAATAAAAGCTACCCAAGAATATCCAATTTCATTTAATACTAGTCTTGAAAAATCTTTCCTCTAGTCATTCCAGTATAAAGTGTAACCAGACAGTGCACATGTGCAGTTTCACTAGAAAGTGAACAGATATTTACAACCCAGGGAACAGAGCAGGCCAGAAGCCCTAGCAAAAACAAACATACAACTACAAGTCATTAGTTTGGTGCTTCAGAGCAACAGTCTGAGATTATTCTGTCATTTAATGCTGCTGTCTAGGATTTAATTTTCCCAGCTAACACAAGTTTATTTGAAAGGCACTGCAGCAAGCTCATAGTTATATGGCCAGATCTATCCTGGCTGACATTATGAGGGAAAGAAAAGACAGACGCGATGACACAGGAATCTTTCCGATCATAGCTTCCTCTGCTTTATACCTGCTACCACGGAGTGCTTGCCAAAAACCTTTTTTGTGTATGTATTATGCAAGACTAGCTATTTTCTCCCAGTACTCCCGTGACAACTCATCTGCCTTTGAAAGCAGAAAAACCCTCTACAACCTTTTTCCCTACTTTGATCTGGGATACAGAATAATAGTATTTAAGATTTAGTGGGGATTTTCCACCATCTGCAATAGATGATAACCTCTCAAGTGCAATGCAAGAACCAAAGTCAGAATATTAAGTGTCCATGTCATCAAGGGCATGTGGGAAAATGAAAAGGAAGGGAAAGCAATTCAGACTTGTGAGTTTTATGACTACCTAGAGTAAAACAAATCATGTAAATATTGCTTCTTTTCCCACTTTGATGTAGAAACTTGTAAAGCTCACTCCTGTAAATGGTATGGACTTTCAGAGAATCACAGAATCACAGAATATTGAGTTGGAAGGGACCCATAAGAATCATTTCAATGACTTCTAGGCTCTGGAAAATTCTGCAAATTTAACCAGGTTCTTGCTTTGCTGTCTTTCTCCTGTTTTGATAATATTTCACTTATTCAGATCGGAATAAAATAATGATGTCCAAGTTTGGAGAAGAAATACCTTCCTGGGCTCAATGACTGACCTGTTTCTCAGGGGTGTTTCAGATTAACCAAACCGAGGCATCAAGGAAGCCGAACATAACAAGCAGTAAGAGAGACTTTAGCACTTTTGGCTCAATTACTGAGTGCATAATTTGTGTATCTTGCATGATTGTGTGACCTGTGTCAACAACTCTGGTGTGCTCAGCCACCACTCACACCTTCGGCATGAGATCTCTGTGCCAGCCTGGCTGGATTGGCCCTCTTGTTTTCACCAGCACTGAGTCAGATCATGCCTCAGCAGAACTGCCCTGAAGGTAAGGCATGCAGTGCTGTTCAGACTTTGTCCTCTGAAATGTGCACTGATCTAAAAGCTGGCCTCCTTTTGAAAACCCTGGGAAACGCAGGTCTTGCTCATTCCTGTTTTGGGCTGTGTCCAGTTCTGGGCTCCTCGGTACAAGAAAGACAAGGAGCTACGGGAGCTGGTCCATAAGAGGTCACAAAGACCAAGCACCTCTCTTAGGAGGAGAGACTGTGGGAACTGGGCCTGAAAACTGAGAGGGGAATCTCATCAATACATACAAACATCTCAAAGGAGGGTGTCAAGAGGATGATGCCAGGCTCTGTGGTGCTTCGTGACAGGACGAGGAGCAACGCCCACAAAATAAAATGCAGGAAGTTTCATCTCAACACGGGGAAGAACTTCACTTTGAAGGTGGGACAGCACTGGAACAGGCTGCCCAGGGAGGTCGTAGAGCCGCCCTGTTAAAGACATTCAAAACCCATCTGGACACATTCCTGTAGTAGTGTGTCAAGTAGGTGACCCTGCTTGGCAGGAGGGGTAGAGCAGATGAACCCCCGCGGTCCCTTCCAAGCCTAACGATTCTGGGATTCTGTGTGATTCTCTTTTTTGAAAACCTTCTGTCGGCCTAGCTCACGACGGGGCTGCGCACGGGAGGTGCCCAGCGCTCGGCACCCCTGCCCGCACAGGCCGGCCTGCAGCACTCTGGGCACCCGCAGCACGCAGGGGCCGGCCCGCAGCACTCGGGGCACGCAGAGCCGGCCCGCAGCGCTCCGAGCACCCGGGCGCTCCGGCCGTGGCGCAGGCGCGGGGAGCAGGCGGGGCCCGGGCCGCTCCTCCCGCTGCCCCCGGTGCCGGTGATCCCTGCGCCGTTCCGTAGCCGCAGCGCAGGGAGGCGGCGGAGCGCGGCCGAGTCCGGCCCGCCGCGCTGGCGACATGGCGGCGCAGAAGATTAACGAGGCGTTGGAGCACATCGCGAAAGCGGAGAAATAGTGAGCGGAGGGCAGCGGGGCGAAGGGTGCGGGCTGAGGGGAGCTGCCAGCTCGGCGCCCGCGCTGTCCGGGCCGCCCGGCGCTCCTGCCCCATGGAGGCGGCGTGTCCCCTCCTGGCCTGGCTCAGGGGCTGAGGAGACTCCGCGTCCCAGGCGGCGGCACTTCGGGAGAAGGGGAGGGAGGCGGCGGGGCCGCGGGGAGGGAGTCGGGGGCTTGGCTGCTCGGGCCCTCCCGTGCCTGAGGGGACGCTCCCTGCGGGGGCTGGGTGCTGTCGAGGGCCTGCTGCCCCGAGCAGGGACAGCAAAGCGGCCCTAATGCTCAGCAGTGGGGGCGGTGCGGCTCAGAGCCTGGAGCCTGAGCGGTTTCCTTTAGGGCCTTGTGGCCTCCATTGCTCCGACCCTGACGGCAAGGCGAGCGCTGTCGCTTCTGCCCTTCTGCTAAAGTTAGTGGGAGGAAGAGAAGTCGCACAGTCAATTAGGTTGGAAAAGGTTTCTGAGATGATCGAATCCAACCTGTGACCCAACACCGCTCTATCAACTAGACCAGGGCATGAGTGCCACATCCAGGCTTTCCTTAACACCTCTGGGGATGGTGACTGTCATCTCCAGTTCCAATATTTAACAACCCTTTCTGTGAAGAATTTCTTCCAAATACTCATCCTAAACCTCCCCTGGCACATTTTAAGGCTATAGAGAAGTAGGAGAAGAGTTATGGAGACTGTGTTTGAAAAAAGGGTTTGACTTTGCAGAGGTGGTGTGTGTTTATTTCCTGCCCGTGAGAAATGTGATTGGTGCTTCTTATGTAGCTTCAAAGACCTGTTCTTACTTTCTATTGGAGAGCTTAACATCTATGATAGTCTGCTACTGTGAATTTTAATACTGAATGCAGCCATTTTACTTGTAAGTCTGAATTGCACAGAGTACGGTATAGATGTAATAGAGCTGACTAATACAAGGATACCGTAGTTTTAGTAGGAATAGTGACAAGCCCTCTGGAAATCATGGACCAAATGTATAAATTGGATAGAGGGAAACCTTGGAAATCAAAAAAACCCAGCATATCTTACTCAAGTTACTTGACTGAAAGTGCCCCCCAGCTTATCTGGAGAGCTTTTGAAATAAAAGGCACTAAGACCTCAAATTGTGTGTAGATTGGGTGCATTGTGTATTTCAGCTCAATGCATTTTTGACTCTGACTGTGATAAAAATACCACAATATAAAAGCTTGTTTTAGAGTCATCTGTGGTCGTCATTCAAACAAGACAGCAAGATCTTGGGATCCATGTACAGCTGTTTTGCCAAGTAAAGAATGTGTGGCATCCTTCGGTGTCATGATCTGTTGTAGACATATAAATGACATATGAGTCTGTGTGTTCGTAAGTAAATTATTTTATTTGTGTATGCATTGGAGAGTCTTTGTTAATTCTCAGAAGTAAAAAAAAAAAAATCTTGTAGAGGAATGCTGGAAACTGATGTGTGAAAAAAAATATTGTCAGGTGTCATGGTATAAGAAATCTGGAGATATCATGTTGTAGGAGGAAGTATTTTTCTTCTGCTGGCTTCTACTGCTGAGAAGATGGACTTGGAAAGACTCTCTGGAAACAGTAAAAGCGTGTTAGGTGAGGGTTGTAACTATGGGATATAATTGCAGTGTTTTATGCAATTCTTAGCAGTTTTTATGGTAGTGATGCCACCATAGTATTGGCACATAGGTAATTGCTCATTTCCAGGTGTTTTCAAAAGTTTTAAATGTATCTGAAGTGCCTTGATGGTAAAACATAAAATCTTTACTAATTGTTTCTTGTGTTTTAGCCTGAAAACTGGATTCTTAAAGTGGAAACCAGATTATGACAGTGCAGCTACTGAATATGGGAAGGCAGGTACGTGTGGCTGTAAATGTAGCCATATATATTTCAAAGTATTCATCAAGCTTAGTCCCTGATAATGTGTAACATATTTTTATTACGATGTTGCATAAGTATAACTGTTGTGAAGATTAAATGTAAGATGAAACAACACAAATTCCTCTTGGTAGCATTGTGAAATAAATTTCAGGTTGTACTTGGAGATCTAGAACAGTTTCCAAAACCAATTTTTTTTTCAAGCTTACAACTTCTATTTTTTATATTGTTATATGCGACAAAAATAAAGCTTTCTTTCCTTCTTTCACTTGTCCACCCCCAAATCCTGTGACTTTAAAGCAACAGACGTTCAAGCTGATTTTTAAATTTTGCTTTATCATCATCTTATGAAATATGTTCTGTCAAAGACTGTCTCAGTAGGGTGAGATTCTGCCAGGTTGGTTGGTTTTTTTTCAGGCACAGTAATGTCTCATTCCTCCCTTTTCCACTCCCAAGTGACACACTGAATATAAAATCCTTACTAGTTGATTTCTTTTTGTTGTTAAGCATTTTCCTGTTTCTCGTAGTAGTAATTTGTTGTGGTCTTTCAGTTTCATACTCTAGGCATTCCTACTTACTCACCTAAGACTGAATATAAAGATACAAACTTGGAAGAACAACTGGAGCATTTATAAATTGAAATATATTTTAAATCTTACTTCATGTTTTATTAGTTAAATGAGATAGAAATACATATTTGTGGCCTGATGAAGTTATGGGTATCCTTTGCTGGTGGCACATTTCTGTCTTTATATAGCTCCTAATGATTAAAATTATATAAATTCGTGTTCTTCCATTTCTGTAATTAAAATACAGCGTGAATGACTCTCGAAGTCCAGCTAAACACAGTGAGAGCTATGTATGATGCTGTGGTGATATGGATGGGGTGCTGATAATAAATGTCTTTAATGGTAACTAAGTAACTAGCTGAAGCAAGGAGAACTGTCTGGGATTTTTGGGAAGACCTTGGTAAACTGTAACCATGCATTTAAAGAGCCTGTTTGCATCTTTAGGTAGCTAAACTCTCTAGCAGCAGTGGTAAAAAAGAAGACAATATCAAATTGTAAATAAAATCCTTATTTGCTTTCTTGCAGCTGTTGCTTTTAAGAATGCCAAGCAGTTTGACCAGGCAAGGGAAGCCTGTTTGCGGGAAGCTGAGGCGCATGAAAACAATAAAGCGTATCTTTTCACTGTCTTAGATTCTTTCTTTCCTAGAGGCTGACTAGTTGCTACTTACATTGGAGTAATGGGGGGTTGGTAGCAGGTTATTTAATATATTTGCACATTTTGTCAGTGTAACAGAATCGCTTTTTTAAAAGTCTGTTCCTGTGTGCTCTCAGTGGGAAAACTAAAGAGCTGTTGGTGAAAAAGTTAAGGTTGTCCCAAATAACAGCTGACAGGTGCCTGAGATACCTAGGTACTGCTTCAGAAATTTAATTGGTTTTTAATAACCTACTCATGCATAGTATAAACTAAATGAAACTCTGACATTATTACAGTACTTGTAGTACTATTTAATAAGCAGAAACATATTTTAATTAAATGTGCTTTTTACAAACTTTATATGTACCTATACATTTGTATGTACCTATGCATTGGTATGTTGCATTTATTCTGTCTTTAGAATTATTTCTTTTTTACAACTTGCCGGCAGTTGTAGTAGGTTCAGTTTGCTTTTATGCGGTTTCTTGCTTTGAAATTAGTAGTTGTGTAAGATTTTGTACAATAGTATTTTTCCTGCATTATATTTTTGTGGCTTTTGTCCTTGACTTCAGTCATTTTATGTCCAGTCTCTTTCATGCTGCCAAGTAAGTACAGAAGTGCTAAGTAATCTGAAACAGATTTTTTAACATACAGTACAAGCATGAACTATCATTTTGATCTCAGTGTAGTAAGTGTTCTGATTCAAGCCATTTTGCTGCTTCAGAATTAGCTCAATGGAAGTGTGAGCTAGGAAAGTCTGAAAACCTGTTATGGCCACATTACATGGGGAGTCTGGTTGAATTTTGTAGAAGATAAAGTTACATGTGTGCTGTGTCATTAAATAAAACATCCTCAAAGCATCCTCAAAGCATTAAATATTAACAGTGAAGATGTTAGATAGTTAAGGCATGCTAACTTTTGCGTCATAACTACAGCTTGTTGTAATACACCATCTCTGACCAAATTGTATGGTTTTTTTTTCTCTGCAGAGCTTATGAACAAGCTGGCATGATGCTAAAGGTATTCTCATTTAATAGTTTTTGGGTTTAGGTTCTATTTGATAGTGATGAATGTGGTGCACTGGACCATTTTACAGATACATATAAGCAAATTGCATATTCAAGTGAAATTTTTTAGTTGACTCATAGTCTCCACCTCTACCTTCAGTAGATTAGGAAAGCAACATTTGTATTTGAGGGGAAAAATAGTTTTCCTTTTATAGAAGGAAAGAAGAGCTCCTCGTGTCAGAGGGTAACAGAAGTGTGGTGCTGCTTTTACTCTAAACTACCACAAGTTCATGACTTGCACAAAAGTTCAATACTTAAAAGTGAATTTTATGGAGTTGGTGGTCAATTTTCACTAGCTCTACAATTTAGCCTACTGATTTTAGAAATAAAAATCAGAACTTTAATGAATAAGTTCCTGTAAATTGCTTTGATTTGTGTCCTTGCACATAGGCTCCTTTCCTGACAACAGTGTTCCTGTGACTATTGCCTTGTAGGAGATGCAGAGGCTCCCTGAAGCAGTTCAGCTGATCGAGAAAGCCAGTATGATGTACCTGGAGAATGGGACACCAGACACAGCAGCCATTGCACTGGAACGGGCTGGAAAGTGAGTCTGACTTATTGGTGGCTAGAACCTGTGCAGGGCATGGGTATGTCTGTGGTGTTCTTTAATGTCTTTTTGATGCTTTTGGGTAAAAAATATTTTTCTTTCATCTGAAGAGAAAGTATTGATGTTTGTTACAGGTTAATAGAAAATGTGAGTCCAGAGAAGGCTGTGCAGCTCTACCAGCAAGCAGCATCGGTGTTTGAAGTAAGTGGGGGATTTTTGTGGGCGCTTTTGGTTTGTTGTTTTTTTTTTTTTTTCAGCTATAAAGTAAAAGCCTAAGACTAGATTAAAAATTGTTTCCTTCATTTTACATGAGTGGCTGAGTAATGGAGCTCAAGGCTTCTCATGCTGTGTAGAGAAGGAGATGACAAAAGTTAGGAGTCAGTTTGCTTTGCCCTTTTTCTCAGTTTAGGACTTGACAGGGTCTGAATTTTGTAGTTCAAGTGTTCTGCCTCTTGTTGGGCAGCACAGAGGGTAGAGAACTTGTCTGCTTTTGTGTACTGGAACTCAAAATAATTAGAAAACCCTGAAGGCACAGAAGAAAAGATTTTGCTTGGTGCTCCACCCATTCCACAAGTCAGTGATTTGCCTTTTTGCAAGTGACTTTGATGTACTTCTCCTCTCTCAGTTATCATGTGTTTCCAGATTAGCAAATTTGCATTGACATTCCTTTGCTGAGCAAATCCATACAGGAGCTGGCTGCGGAAATTGGCAGCACCAATACACTTTATATTCCCTTGAGTGTGCAAACTACTGATCTAATAACTAACAGTTATTCTGAGTTGCAGGTGACACACTTAGATTATGGTCTAGTGGTCTTAATTCTGTGCAAATGAAATAAAGATGTCTGAATTCTTTTTTCTCTAGAATGAAGAACGTTTACGGCAGGCATTAGAAATGCTGGGGAAGGCATCAAGGCTTCTGGTCAGAGGACGCAGGTATACTTTTATCCCTTTTTGTTCTTTTAAGGTAATTGAACCTTAAAATGTGATTTTGATTGTAGTTTTTTGTCTTGGTGTTGTTTGGTTTATGTACTATTTGTATTTGAAACTTGTTTCAAACTAAGTTGCAGTTTCTGTGGGATATACCATGTTCATCCAGAAACCACCCATTTTGTGTTCTGGGATGGGAGAATGTGAGCTGGAAGTCTTTTGCTCTGTGAAAACACCAGTTTTTATTAATTCTTAAAATACTCCAGGATTTTTTTCCTTTTTTTTTTTCCCCCAACATTAATATGTAGAAAACCTGAAACTTTTCTATAGCTGTGGGATATAAAAGAGAGGAATTAGGACTAACCTGAGGAAAGAAATCTGCAGCAGTCTGATTCTGGACTTCTTAAAGAAGAGTGAATCTTGGAGTCTCTGTGAGACAAGTTTAATTGTAAATTGCTTACACCAAACTTGACCTTCAGTTCATCTTAGAAATGCTTCACTGAAACATTTAGGTCCTTTAAGAGCTATATTGCTAGTTCATGGATATCAGACTTACTGATAGCTTACAGTAACCTCAGGACATATAGAAAAGTGTTAGTGTATGTAACAAAGCATTCGTCTTGTACAATGTTACAAAAACCAAGGTTTCTCTGAGTAAATACCAGAGATGTTCTTACCGCATACACAAAAGGAATTGCTGACTATGTATTTGCCTGTTACTCTGTTTTTAGATCTAGTGTTGGTTTTTAGTTGTATTGCTGTTTATTCCAGTAGACTTGCCACCATATTAAATATTTTGTAATTAGCCTTGGGTTCACTGTGTTGTATTCCTGGCACTGATACTCCTGGTTTTTTTGGTTTTTAGATTAGATGAGGCTGCATTGTCTCTTCAAAAGGAAAAAAGTATTTATAAGGAAATTGAAAACTACCCCACTTGCTATAAGGTAATTTCTAAGAGACAGCTTCTGATAGTACCTTTAATTTTTTTTATTTTTCTTGTTACTGACATCTGACAGATGATGGGTGCCTCTTGATAAGTTTCTTGCTACATGATTAGAGTTTGTCGTTTGTCATAGTGGTGTTTCCCAAACTTTATCTGTGATTTTAGAATTTTTAAGATAAGATGCTGTTATCCACAGGAGCTGTCAAAACCAAACAACACATAAAAAATAAAGATGTTATCAAAAAAACAAACTACATAAACTGTTACTTGGGACAACAACCCATTAAAATGTTATAAGAGATAACCTATTCATACCAGCTGAGGAGATGGCTCTCTACTTTTTCACCAGATTGTTCTGACTCACTTGTGTCAGTATCTTAGGATGATTGTGGATTGTAATGACCTTTCTCATAATTCAGTCTATTTTTGTCATATTTTATTGTTAATTTCTAAAGCATCATAAGGCTTACTCTTTTTTTTTTTCTTTTTATTTAGAAAACTATTGCTCAAGTCTTAGTTCATCTTCACAGAAATGATTATGTTGCTGCAGAAAGATGTGTGAGGGAAAGCTACAGGTGAGTCTACTTTGTGCCTTATAATTTTAGACAACGTTTCACTAGTGTAGACCTATCTTGCTTGACATTGTTCTTTCATACATTTTTAACCTGCACGTCTGTGACTAACAGTACAGTAATGTTCCCTGATGTATGGCTATCAGGAATCTTTTTCACACTAAACAGATTTAGCTGTAATGGCTACTGTGATTCTTCTTAACAAACCCAAAATACAAAGCCATAAAGAGCTAGTTACGTGTGACAGGGGAAATGAGATGGAAATTAAAAGTTCTTGCCATGTTACAGGCGAAA
>PYHW01010767.1:6766202-6776920 GCA_013186435.1 Turdus rufiventris
CGTCTCCGCGGACGCCGCACGGAGCTGCGGAGGCCATGCCCCGGCCCCGGGGACGCCCCACGGAGCGGCAGCAGACATGTACAGGCTGGCCCAGGGGCCAATGGCTACCGGGTTGAGGCGGGGCTTCGGCCAGCAACCGCGCAGGGGAGCTGGGGGCGGAGCCTCGCTGCAAAAGAAGGTGCGCCTTGTAGTCTGGTGCGCCTTATCTGATCTACATGTTGCGAATTTTGCTGGCTGTCGGCGGGTGCGCCTTATAGTCCGGCGTGCCTTATGGTCGTGAAATTACTGTAATGTCAAATTTATGCTATTCTGTTCTAATGCATTTATTCAGAGGAGTTTCCAGATGCACAGCAATGAAGATAGAGTGTAATAAAGGGAATCTTGTTTGCTGCATTGTTTCCTTTTCTTTTATAGTTGTGAGAAGTTTGTCTTTGCTGCAGGAGCAGGAGTGTTCCTTGAAGGCTTTGCTGTATATCACTTTTTTTTTTTAAATGAGTTTGGGCTGATGAGAAACCAAACCTTTGCTTTAGGTGGATATTCTGCTAAGTTTTCTCCCTTTTGACCATTTTTTCATGGATTCTCAGCATCTTATTAAAATTATTACTTTTTAATTTAAAAGTGCTGAACTTGGTTTGTGTCCATTGAAGAGAAACAGTAGTTTTTCATCAGAGTTAATGTACTATTATGGATCTGGAGCAGATGGAAAAACTCATGGTCTTTGTCAAGAATCCAGGATGTGCTGTGTTAGTGGCAGAAAAGCTGGCATTTTGTTTTCCATTTTATCTTTGACCAAATATAAATTACAGGTGAATATGACACAAAACCATTAGATTTAGGCCGTGCCCATGTTGAGAGTTGTGGCAGATAAAATGAAAGCTTGAGTTTCAAATGTTCAAACTATTTTTCCACCCTGAAACAGTTTTTAAGGGCTGTCATTAGTCACCAAAAATTCATGCTTCTTAAGTTAACTGTGGTGTGGCTCACTAATATAGCCCATGCCATATGATATGGAATTATAGCATTTTGAGACAGCAGGGTTAAATGTGAATGAATTGCTTAAAATAGGAATGCAATGATCTTTGTCAGTCTTCTAAGTTATTTCTGTGTAGTTATTTGTAGTTATTTGTCTCCTGATTTTCCTAAACTTCATTTCTAAGTAATTTTTAAATATGTTGATATTCCTGATTTCTATATGAATTGTTGTAAATATTTGGCAGTGATTTTCTCCTCACATGAAGATTTAAGTTACTCCTAGGCAGCTGTGGTACTTTTTTGTTCACCTCGTCAATCTCTATATTATATTTGTCCCTATGGTTCACTTTGTTTAAAGGATGCCACATTACTTATCAACCATGTGAGTCTTACTTCATGGCTTTCAAAGTGTTCCAGGCTTATTTTGGGTGGATGACTGGCAGCCTGTGGACCTCTGGCAAACTCTGATAGTCAGGCTGTAATCAAATTGTTGGAAGCAGAAATCTAAGACAATTCTTGATTATAGTCTTGTTTCTGCTGGCTGAGCTCTTTAATATAAATGTCTCAGTGGTAGGAAGGAGTGATTCCATGAAGTGTCTGGAAGCTACAAATCCCATCTGCACTGAAGTTAAAAGAATGAAAGGGTGAAATGTTTGTAACCAGCAAAAGAGGATGAAACACTGCGATAGTCTGTGCACAGATCCATTCGCACCCATGAGTGCATATGCCTTAAAAAAATCACTTTCAGGAAAGGACAGGAAGTAGCTAAGGTAAGGAAATAGCATTCATTTTTTATTCCTTCAGTGATGCAGATTTTTATAAAAATAATTAGGGATGCTTTTATAGCCAATATTGCAATCACAGAGCTAGAAGCAATTTCTGAGCTCTAGTTTCAGATCTGGATCATCAATTGAATGTCCCTGGACCTTGGTGTGGGAGACAGGTTGGAGTTCAGTGTTCTCCAAGTGCATGTTAAGCAGTAAACTCTCTCTCCTTCTCTCTCTCCTTTAATCTCTCTCTCCTTCTCTCTCCTGTTAATGTATTTGCCTAAAGACAGAATACAGCAGATGCTCAGCTGTGCAAGGTGCACTGCCTTGAGGCAGCCAACTGTACCCGCTGGCCAAAATTCCTGCAGTGAAGGATTGCAAACTTTTGGCTTTCCACCCTTTCTCCCAGACAGGCCTTCATGGCAGACAAGGGCTGGACTGAGACTCCTGTATGTGTTTACCAGCCAGACTCCTCTCTTGGGGGAAAGATACTCACTTTCTTTTGTCAGGGTTTCTAAATGCTGGATTGTGCTTGCCAAGGCACTGTGTGGAAGAGACAAGTGGACAGGGAGATTGAGGCCATGGATGAGCTGGAGGTTGAAACAACATCTACCATTTGTCAAGGTCATTAATTTCCAGGCAAATTGTCTTTGAGCTTCTTAGGGCTGTTTGAATTATTACTGAAATGCAGCAGTTTCCAGAGCTGAAAGATCCACATTATAATAGTATGCAGAAACCTCACAGTGCAATGATATGAAAAATCATTGTCTCTAAATACTACTACAGTTTGGATTTAAAATAGGAATTTGATGCTGTTTAAACTAATTGCTGGACTGGTTAGCCTTTCATCATCACTTCTGGTTCTGCTACGTGCCTTGGTTCAGCTTTTCTGTCATGAGAATTTATTGTCACATTTTGTGGTCATGGCCCTGTTACACCCAGTGATCCTGTACCAGCTTACTGTTCTTCTATTTGTTACTTAGAAATTGCCATGTTTCATTCTGTTGATCTAACAGACTGTTAATTAGACAGTTCCTGAGCAGTAATGCTGGGTAGGAATAAATCTGCCTGACAGAAATGTTGCTGTAACTCTGCAGTTATAGTGGGTGGGGAACCTCAGGTCAACAGCATTTGTATTCTGCCTTTAGCAAAACCAGGGCTGAATGAAGAGTTCTGGAAAGGTATAAATATATCTGAAGTACTGGGATTCAGAAATACAAAAAACCTCTGAACATTATGCATTTAAAGGTTTAGCACAAGTCTGATATACTACCTATTGCAGTCAGTCCTTAGTTAATTGCTGACATTAAAATACTCGTAAGACCTGGAGCCTGGAATTTGTCAGCTTCCTCCCCTCCCTGCCTCCTTCCTTTGCCCCACTCATCAAAAAAAAAAAAAAAAAAAAAAAAAAAGAAAAAAGGCAAAAACAAGCACACTAGTTGTCTATATTCTAAAACAATCTCATGAATTACCATGGTGGAGTTTTCCAGTTGCCTGTGACCTACTGGGTATTTGTTGGATAAAAAAATATAAATTCTAAGAGTTTCATGTCTTAATATGAATGTTTCTCCATCCTAAAGTTTGGACCGGATTGACTGTTCCCCAGTTTAAAATATTTTCCTCTTTCATTCCAGGAGTAGTAACACTAACCTAATCCAAGGGAGCCTGTCACTCAAAATGCAGATAGCACTGGAGAGATAACATAATTGGAGAGAAGAGCTGGCAATTCGCCTATGTTTTCAAAATGTTATTGGTCTCTGATCACCACACTAAATGGAAGCCAGGTTCATTTCATGAGTGACTTACTAACCAAGAATGCAGTTAATTTTAACAGAGAACATTTGAAAAATTGATCAGCCAATGCTAGTGTTGACGTTTTCGGTGATGTAGTTTGTGTCTTCAGTGTTAAAAAAAGTTGCAAAAACATACACACATTGCTGCCCCAAGGTGAGATATTTCTGTGGACTTGCTGCCCAAAGCTGTGCAGCACAGGAGAACTAACTTGCACCTCATAGCCCATGAAACAGGGAAGGATGCTTATCAGCAATAATCTTGCTTCTGCCTTTACTTTTTATCCTGGTTCATTTAGTTTTGTCTTCTGAGACATGCATTTGTAATGTTTAGGTGCTTTAAACTGGGAGTGATGGTTGAGAACCAATCCAGCCAGAATGAGGACAGGGCAGCTAGGGACGCAGTCTCCTCCAGACTTTCTTTCTTGAGGTGAGAGATGTACCATTCAGTTTAATCCATCTACTTCAGGTAAAGGTGCAAATAATAGAAAAAGGATGACCCACAGAAATGGGAAGATAATGCTCTGGTGGTTTCTCTGGGTATAAAATATGAACTCATGGGACTAACTGGTTCTTTTTATTTGCTCACTTCATTTCACCTCTCTTCAGCCCCTGGAAGGAGATAGAGCAATTCAAGGCAGAATATTGTGAGAAACTAAACTCCTCACACGGGGCAGCTGAAGAAGTGAAGCATCTGATAGTAATTGGTTAGTAAATTAAATTTTAACAACCTAGAGGTTGCATGCAGTCCAGTCCTGCTCCCCTTAATATAAATCACTCAGATTTTCAAATATGAAACACATGTTTTCTGTCTGACCTTGTCTTTTATGGAGCAGTGGAGATTGCAAATGCAGATGCTCAGGTTTGTCTGCTTTCTTGGCCGCCGAGGCTGTAAATGGCAGCTTTGCTCTGGGAGCACATGTGACACTGACATTGCTCGGCACGCTGGAGAACAGATATGGCTTCAGGCAGTAAAGCTGAGCTGGATCCTGTTCAAACAATTTCTCTCCCTTTAGGCCTTGTTCACCCAGGGCGGGACTGTGGCCCGGGATCGCAGTCCCAGCCCCTCTCCCCTTCCTTGGGAGGGTGAGGGATGCCAGCTGCCCCTGTGACACAGGTGACAGCAGAAGGCTGGCAGTCACCTGCCCTCTCTGCCTGCAGCAAAATGAAGACTTTAACCCCTCTCCTACCTGTTCTGGCTTAAGCCCAACAGCTATGGAGCACTCTGGCTCAACTGGTCCTTGGTGGCTTTCCCTAAGCTTGTTCCCTGGAGCCACAAGTTCCAGCACCCACTTGAGCACTGTCACAAGCGCTCGCCCTTTTCCCAGAGGTGTTCAATGGACCTGCCCAGTCAGGTTTCCCTTTGAGGGCCAAAGTCCTTGTACTATTATTCCCCAGGAGGAAGCTGGGGCTCCCTGCATGCCATTTCTTCCCTCTTTCTCATTAGAAGGACATGTCCCAGTCTGACACCTAATTTTTAGCATTGCTATTCTGGAGCTGAAGAGGAAGCTGCATGTTTAAAGCTTCAGATCTGCTCTGACTACAGTCAGTGGGAATTTTCCTGTATAGGTGCTAAGTACTCTACAGTGTAAGCAAAACTTGGCCTGTTAATTGTAATTTTTTTTTCCATTATAAATCAAATACTGTCTTTAATTTTTGCTTGAAAGCTTTCCTCCTAGAGAGGAATTTGCTGTAGCTATAACATTGCCATGAAGTATTTCAGCCATGAGAGCTTGAAAATAGTTTTCTTCCTTTCTACATGTTTCTTAAGGAGTCTGACTTGGTCTAAGGCCTCTGTGATTTATTGATGTATTTTGGCCCATAGAGTGATGTTACTGGTCATTGGGAGAGCAAATGGATTTGGTCCCGAGGGCAGCTTAGTAGTGTGAGGGGTTAAAAAAAGATTCTGATGAAAGCACATGTTTTAATGCCCATGTATCACTGTTCCCTAGGGCTAAATAAGACAGCTTGAAAAATTGAAGTCCTGCACTTGAACTTCCTTATACCCCTAAAATAAAGCAATCCTTGGCTTCAGGGGAGGCGGGGTGTGCCTTCCCTCAGATGTGTTACAGCACTGGGAAGGGGCACTGTGGGACTCCCCTTCAAGGAAAGGACAGCAGACCTCCCTGTTTTCAGTCACATTGACCCACTCCTGGGAGAGGAAATAGAGGCAGTGGGGATTAAGTGAATAAGAACCAGGGAAATGAAAATGTGCAGAGGCCAAAGGCTGGAGCAGGACCATAATTTCAACCTTTTGCTTTGAGGAGACAACGTTCTTAAATAATCTCTGAGAACTTCTATTGCCTCCTATCCGCACCTGTGAACAGAATGGGACAAAAAGGACACATCAGTGGGATAAACGGTCAGTACCAAGGTTCTAGGACTAATGTCATGTGTGATTTGGGTATTTTACAGTGATCCACCTCTAGCCTGGTCCTGTGCATCATCTTTTGTACTCCTCCATGACCACCCTGTCACATCTCTGCAGAAGGAAAAGGGCTGAAGACAAAAGGAATCTGGTCCCATGGGCTGAATTGCCTGTAAGAGGTTATAGCACATTTAATAGGCACCTGCAGAGCACCCTCTGCATTAGATTCAAATGGAATGGATTCAGATAATGTGCTACAAAACCACCTCATAGCACAAATTAGAGTTTGGTAAGAGGGATCTGTTTGGGAAGCTGCCCTCAGTCCTGCACTGCAGATCTGAGCTACAGTGCTTCTGCTGTGGACACAGCACTAACAGGAAAACATACATTTACATTTTGCTGCAAAGAGGAGTCCCCAGAGAGCCCTGTGATACCTTTGCACTGAGCAACACTTAATAAGATCTTCTTCTAAAAGTATTTCATAGACATATGATATCTGGAGAATTGTTTTGAGGTGGGAAGGAATCCTTTAAAGCACTTGGTTTAGTTGCATGAAAGAATTTGTCATGTGACCAAGAGTACAGTTTGTAGTTCGGTATTGCTTTGGATGTTCACATCAGATGATCATCTTAACTCTTAGTTACATTACTGATCTTTAAATCTTGCTGATTACATTAGGCATGTGAAGCTGCCTTTGTGCAGACTTCTGTCAGCAGTCTTTTACTCTTTCAATGCCTGCTTTCTTGCACAGGATCTTCAGCTTTTTGTGTGTGTGTGTAGTTGAAGCTTTTTAACTATTATTTTTAGAGGCTAGAGTTCTAATTTCCAAGCTGATGAAGTCCTTGTCAAAGTTAAATTAGCCTTTGGAGTGTTCAAGTATATGGTAAAGGTGGGAATTAAGTTTTCARCTATGGAAARTTTTTATTGTAAATGTTTTAGCATAACAGCCCTGCAATCACCACTTAATGCAGACTGTATATGCTGATTTCATGAATGTATCTTGTAATGTAAGAGGCACTGTCCACTCATTTAGGGACATGACTATGCAGTCATTTCTATGAGAAGGCTACAGTGCATGTAGATTGTAGCTTCATGTAGGAAGCTAAATTGATATACTTTATTCTCCAGATTAACAGGCTTGTTTTATTTGAGATGGTGTCTTTTATCACTTTTTTAGACTTTTAAACCTGGATATGTTAGTCATTAATGCCTATTGTAAAAATTAAAAGCTAAAGCTTCTGTATGAATTGCTGTTTGTTGACAAGTTCCTGCATTTCAGTATCATTTTGATTTGTGTGTTATTACTGTCTGGATGTACTTTCTAGTTCTGCATTAATTTAAAGTAGTAACACTGGAATAATTTGTTTAGGATTTTCTTTTTTGGGTTTTTTTCCCCGCAGTTTTTCTCTGAGGTAAAAAGTGTTAACAGCAATATTGGTTATGATGTAACCGAGAACATGGCAGCACTGTCCAGTGAAATTCCCATTTACAGTGATGTTTGCAACCAAGTATTCTTTTATCCTATATTGTGTGGAGCTGCCAGGCTGATGAAAACAGACCTGCAGTCCATCAGTTCTGAGCTGTACTGCAGCCTCTCACTCTTGCACAAAATGCCTTCATCACCCTGCTTCAGCTGACTTCTTTTAATCCAAGCATCATATTCTTTTATTCAGCAGGCAAGCCTTTCCTAGCAGCTGCAGTGCCTCCAGTTAAACCTGAGGCCATCTGGAAAGCTGGCTGTTGTGCTTGCTTTGTCCAAGACTGCACGGATCTGCTCTGCACACTGTTTGGTTGTAGAGGTCTCATGACTCTCCAGATGGACTGTGGTAGGGCTGGACCATGCTGGGGAAGAGGCCGTGATGCCTTCCCTGCATGGCAGAGACCCATAGCTGTTTCTGTGCACTAACTGGCAGGGAAGGGGAACAGGTGTGGTGGGAGATTTTGGAGCCTTGCCTTGGTTCAGAGTCCTTGTTACTGCTTTGTGGTCACCAGAAGCTCTAGGGCTGAGGACTTCAGGAGGAGATGGCTACACACAGGCTTGTGGTGTTGGCCTTGGAGACTGAATCTATCATGGGAAGAATGAGGGGTCTCTGTGTCTCTGTGGTATCTACAGCTTTTGGAAAAGTTAGCAGATGTGGGACTCTGTAAGTTTGCAATCTTTCAGTGCGGTACCTGGGTCTTGCTTTGCTGGTTTGGGTAGAAGCAGCTGTTGGCTTACTGCTGCTGACACAGGTCACTGGAGCAGGGGCACTGCTCTAAAAACGCTTCTGTTTGGGACACTACTAATAAAAGATGCCAGTTACCAAGTAGACTCAGCCCATCCACAATATTCTTAAGTATGTCCTAAGAAATCTGCCTTGAGGGAACATCTGAGTTCGGTTTCTTTTAATCACAAATTACTTAAAGGTCTTTTTTTGCTGAAAAAGACCCCATACTGTAAACCTGCTGATGTAATGAATCTATACACACTATCTATGCAATGTATATGGTTATATGCAAAATATACAAATATATGCATTGCATTAGCTGGTACATCAATTACTTAATGCAGCATCACTCCTATATGCCAAGGGATGACCCATATGAGTAAGTTTTAAATATATTTTTTTCCAACTGTGCTACATGGCTATGAATCTTCTTGTTTCCTGGTGGCTACATACAGTATGCAGTGAGGGAGATTGCACAGACTCTGCTACAAAGGTGACTATTTGGAGGGGGATTTCATTGCTGAAGGTTCCCATAGTGTTGCCTTTTTTCTTAATTAAGACTCCTGTTAACACTTTTTCCATCAGAAGTGAGATTTAAATCTGAAATGACATTTTCCCCACCACCCCTCCAATTTATCGGAGAGCATGATGTTCCTACAGCAAATGTTGTGGTTTTCTCCTGTAAGCACCTGGAGGCCCAGCAACCTGCTTATGGCCACAGCTGAGCTGGGATCAGCTGCTGTGGGAGCAACAAATTCCACTAGCCCTCCAATGCCTTTCTCTCTATGTTGTATGATTATTCATCTGCCTAAACTTATATCTATTTTCCCCTTTTTATTCCAGCCCCTGGGGAATTAGGGAGTTACATTTTATTTAATGTCAGTCCAATTGTCTGAAAATTCTTTGAGTGTGAACTGGGAAGTCCCTGGGAGAGGGCTGGAAGTCTTCCAAACTCATAAGACCTGGAGACCTTAGGGAGCTCTTGCATGAAGTTTTTCATTGTGGATTTCTTTGCCAGATCAGCTCTAAACCAGACTACAGACCCTTGTGATGAAAGCTGAAGAAGACTGCTAAAAAAAATATAACAGCTGCTGGAATGTGCAAATGTGCAGTCAAAGCTGTACCTGATGGCAAAGAGAGATCCAAAAGACAGGAGTTCATGGGCTAAAACTCACTGAAATATCAATTGCTGGACTGTACAGTGTAACTTCTTCAGAGGTGCTTATGTATTCAACTACCTGAAAGAAGGTTGTGGTGAGGCAGGGGTCAGTCTCTTCTCTCAGGTAACAAGTGAGAGGGCAAGAGAAAAAAGTCTCAAGTTGTCTGAGGGGAAGCTTAGAGTGGATATTAGGAAAATCTTCTTTACCTACAGGGCTGTCAGACATTGGAATAGGATGCCCAAGGAAGTGGTGAAGTCAATGTCCCTGGAAGTGTTTGAAACAATGTGTGGATATGGCCCTTGGGAACGTGGTTTAGTGGTAGATTTGGCAGTCTTGAGTTAATGGTTGGGTTTGATGATAGTAAAGATCTTTTCCCAAACTAACTAGTTTTATGATTCTATGACAAGTCTTCAAAAACTAAATCTCTTTATAACCTTCTCAATTCTGCATTCATTTTTTGCCTTTCAAAAGTACCGATTGTGCCATTGCCTTCTGATCTTAGCTGATTTCAGTCCTCTGCCCTTTCTTTGCCTTTCCTTCTGTGTGTGTATCTGTCTCATGTTCCCATTGATCAGTGTGTTTTACAGAAAGGTCTGGCTGGTGCTTGGATCACTTTCCTTGTTTTCCCTACAAGACAATGCCAGTTGCTTCATGCAAGCATTGGGCTTACCTGTTCAGTTGGCTTTAGCTAGGACCAGCTCTACTATTGCACCTTCACATGAACCTTTCTGATATTGTTTATCTTACTCAGAGCATGACAGCTGCAAATAAACAATTTGCTAGTAGTGAGCACAGAGACTTTGCTGTACAGACTTGTTGGCTCTGAAAGTAAGCCTGAATGTTAAGTATGCCAGGAGAATGGGCAACTAATTGCCTCTACTAGCCCTGGAAAAATGCTTGCCCAAAAAGGAGATCTGGGCATCCCTTCTCAGTCACAGTGTTTTTGTTAAGGTCCTAGAAATCCAGGGAGTCGTTTTGAACTCAGCTGGGTGGTCTCTGGGATCCACTTGAAAATACAGAGACACATCATCCAGCAATGTCTACTTCCCTTGCTTGCTCATTCCACTTTTGGGAGGTTGCCTATCTTCAGAATGCTGAAGATCTACTTTTCCCCTAGTTCTTCCAATACATCAATGAAGAATACATTTCTCTCTCTAAATGACATTTAATTGTTCTGTCAAGGTTATTTCAAGAACATGCAGCCATCACAGGTAAAATCTATATCCACCTTTCCCTCTCCGTCCCTCTGACATCTCCTGCTCATTTAATTAGGAAAGTTGATCTCTGGTTTGGAGAGGCTGTATCTGCCTCCCAGCAAGAGACAGACAGCTTTACCTAGGCAGGGGTCTGCTTACCTTGAAATATTACTGTTATAAATTTTAGAGCAAATTGGCAGTAGTCAATTAAAGATAATTTATTGTAATTATAGCAAGGCAATAACAAGTGAGAAATAC